>JALIZH010015248.1:0-14519 GCA_030522465.1 Rhipicephalus appendiculatus
GACATCGTCCCATTTGTTGAGAAGGCATTACCCTGTCCTAAGTGAAGAGCCAGTCCTCCACGTCTTTATCGTCTGTGCCGCAGAAAACAGGAATAACGGATTCCTGGACGGCTAGTTTCTGTGTTTGGAACAACCTTATGAAAACCAGCACATAATGCAGCCAAGTAGAGCATATGGGGACGTTAATTGCACTGTTTTAACTGTACTGAAACAATCGTGAAATGGATGTGATAAAGTAAAGTGAACGAGACGACAACTTGTCGCCGGCAGCGACCCAACCTGCGTCTTCCTGATTACGCGCCCGATGCTCTTACCAACTGAGCTACAACGGCGGTTGTCCCCCTTCTCCACTTATCGAGTATTTATATGTATGCAAACATGGTAGTGTTAGTCAGCGCCACTCCTAGCAATGATGGCGAGTTTGGAACACTCTTTCTTTTTGCCAGACAGCGCCACGTAGCACATGAACCTTTCACGAGCGGACAGCCCTCGCATTCTACCTAAAGGCATCAACTCTGCCGGAACCACGTCTTCCAGAATGTAAAGCACCCAGCCTAAGGATAGGACGATCAGCCATAGATAAAGTGGAATGGTAAGTAACCAGTTGGGCGTTGTACGGCGGTATTATGCGTAAATGTTACGAATGGCAAAATTGCGTCCAAGTTTGTTCAATGCACATGGCTATCATGTAGAAGAGCGTGCTCAGTCAGCCCGTTGCTTTCAGGGGTAGTAGCTGGAGGTTTTCTTGTCGCTGGTTTCGGAGACTCACATTTGTGAACGGAAGGCTTTTCCATTGTCGCTCAGGATGACACGAAGAGCACCGTGGCGCAGGATTAAGGCATGAAATGTATGTGCAGCCTCTTCAGAAGCCGAATTTGTTTTGGCGTAACATGTCAAGTGGTGACACGTTCACAAGATTTATGTATTACCTTATTTCTAAATTGCCGTCGCTTACCCCGCAGTTCCGCCACTTTGAGGTAGCAGCTAACACGCCCTTAATACGACCTCATGACATAACGAACCGATCACACTCAAGGCATTGAAC
Source organism: Rhipicephalus appendiculatus (assembly GCA_030522465.1). Lineage (NCBI taxonomy): Eukaryota > Metazoa > Arthropoda > Arachnida > Ixodida > Ixodidae > Rhipicephalus > Rhipicephalus appendiculatus. Next base: position 1,046 of record JALIZH010015248.1, read on the forward strand.
TATCTCAAGATGAGTCCCCGCAACTGATAAAGACAAAGGACACCATATGATGATGGTAATCTACAGATGATCGAGTGCCTGATAACTGGTCCCAATATGCAATGTTTATTACACATTGTTATAAAGAGGATAGCCACATTACAAGCGCTATTGACGTCCTGCAAGCACCATCACTACACCTGATGTTAGGAAGCTTTTTATGTAGCAGTATTTCCACATTTAGAGCACTGCCACGTTGGTTGCTGGCTAGGGGTTGTTTCACCACGTTTATCAACGTTTGAGTTGTACGGTAACTATGGAGAACGGCAAGATATACTGCAAACCGCTATAAATAAGATTCAAAGCTATCTTAATGCAGCGGGCATGACCTGCGCACCCAACAAATCGGAATACCTTCAAATAAGACCACCACGCACTCAATCCAGTCGTGCGCCCGCGCTGCAGCTCACAATAGACGGACAGGTGATCAACAGGACCCCAGTAGCCCGAATACTGGGCATGCACGTACAAGAAAACAATAGCGCAAAGACTGCAATCAACAAACTTAAACACACCGTCACAAGTATTACAAACCTCATAGCTAGAATTGCGCGAAGTAATGATGGAATGACGGAGGTCGACACGGTACGCCTTGTACAGGCCTTCGTTCTCAGTCGAGTCACCTTCGCTCTTCCCTTTCAAGCTACTCGCAAGACCGAAATAGACCAGATTGACAGGCTCATAAGAATAGCGTACAAAGCTGCACTGCGACTTCCAAACAGCACGAGCACAGAAAGACTCATGGCAATCGGCATACATAATACGTATGAAGAATTGGCAGCCGCCACACTAATCGCACAAAGAGAACGACTCACCACCACACAACAGGGAAGGAAACTGCTACAGAGGCTGGGATACCCTCTCACCCCTCAATATTGTGGTGACGAGACGGTAATCGTGCCCACGCAAATACGGGAACAAATCATCGTGGAACCAGTTCCCAAGAACATGCACCCGCTCTACAACAAAAATCGCCGTCAAGCGCGAGCACGAAAACTCCTTCAGAGAAGTAGTGACCCTGACACCTACTTTACCGACGCTAGTCTATATCCCGTACCATCACAAGGCCCCAGAAAACAGGCATATGTAGCGGCAGCGACCAACCAAAGCAAAGTCGTGGCTTGCGCATCTGTACGCACTAGATCAAGCGCCACCGCAGAAGCAACAGCCATAGCTTTGGCAATCAAAGAGGCAGAAAGAAGGGGACGCCCAGCATATATTTTGACAGACTCGCAAGCTGCCTGTCGCTTATATCTTAGAGGCACACTACCCAGATGCGTCACTGATATTTTGGGGCCCACGCTGACGGAGGTACATGGCGTCGCCTGGTGCCCAGGGCATGTGGGCCTGAGGGGGAATGAGGAGGCAAATTGCGTAGCTCGCGGACTTACTGGCCGAGACGCAGGGCCTTCCTCAGGGGACCTCGCAGGCCACCATGAAGAACAGAACATTACGAGCAGACAGATCTTGGAAGACCAACGACTTACAAGACGGAAATACGCCCCTCCACATCCCAACTTAAGCAGCCAGCAGGCCAGGGATTGGCGCCGCCTCCAAACGAACACATACCCACACATATCAAGACTACACGTAATTTTTCCACAGGTATACACAACAGGGATATGCCCCTGGTGTAGTGACCACACAGCCACGCTTACACACATGACGTACCAATGTACAGAGCGGCCAGACCAGGCGGTATCTAGGTTGGTGCGTTCACGACAGACACTCACAACGTGGTCTTGGGAGGCACGGCTTTCCGAGCTGGCACTGGGGAGCCAACTGGTGACCCTGGACCAGGCCCGGCGAGCCGCCGCGGCCAGTGGGGCTCTACAAGAGGGCTCCAACCAGGATTAACCACGGTGTTTCGCGTTGTAATAAAAGTTTATTCATTCATCAACGTTTGAGTTGTACGGTAACTTCACCAAATATGAAAACCGTTGTGTATTTTTCTTTTTTCAACTCCCGCAAAACGTCTTATCAAGTTTTCAAATTTCTATTTTTTGCTGTTTCAAGGCTGCACGTGCAGCGCATACCCGCACACCTAAGAGCAATGGTATGCGGGTGTACGCACACGTGTATGGGAGAAAGGGTTTGATGACGTACGTGGCTGGCCGCTCATGCTTTCATATCCTGCCTTTTTAATCGCATTTGACATACACTGATGTCCTCCTCTAAATAATTTTTAACAACTTAAAGTTAAGGAGGCCAAAACAAAATTACTGAAACATAGATAGATAGATAGATAGATAGATAGATAGATAGATAGATAGATAGATAGATAGATAGATAGATAGATAGATAGATAGATAGATAGATAGATAGATAGATAGATAGATAGATAGATAGATAGATAGATAGATAGATAAAATAAGGAATGGTGAAAGTACATTTGGTTCGCTAAGAACCGCGTTTAGAAACTATCTATAAACCCGCGTCGCAACATGGCTAACGTAATACCAACGACACAAATATACTGTAAATCCATCATAAACGCATTTATCCTACAAATCATAACATCTCCTCTGCTGTCACAATTACAACTGTAAGTTGCGCTAAAGTAAACTGAAAATTTTTATAATTGCTTGCAATCCAACATACCACAATCTTCTTCCAGGCCGTCTTCGGTAGTCGTACTGGAATCTGCAAACGAAGAATCGTAGGCGTAAAAAATGGCAACTAACAGATAATAAAGCTAAGGAAAGTATAGGTGATCTCATCTGTAGCAATTATGATATAAATGGTAAGAAAAATAAAGTGGAGGAAAAGATAACTTGCCCCCGGCAGGCACCGAACCAGCACCCTTCGAATAACGCGTCCGATGGTCTATTGATTCAGCTACGGCGGCGGTCATCCTTCCCTCTACTTCATGGGGTATACCTGTCCGATTCATACTTGGGAATGTTAACCAGCGCCCCTCGTAAGCATTACGAAACCATGTTTGTAACAAAAGAAAAAGGGAGCCCTTAAAATTTCCTTGCAAGCGTAAACATTGGCATGTTTTGACCTGCAACACGCATGTGTAACCTATTAAAGCTTACGGCTTGTTTCATAGCAAAGCTATAAACAAGCAACATGTAATATGCCTCGCTATTTCCAGAAAATACGAAACCATAAGTCTGAATTTCGCTCACTAGAGAAGCCAAGGAACGACATAATATTTGCACAGCTATACACTATTTTCAAATATTATTTGCTACTAAATTCTTCATTGAAAGTTAACTTTAGCAGAAAACAATGGGAAAACAAGGAGGCCAGTACGCGAGATGATTGGAACGATATTCTTCACCTTGCAGGGTTGCATCTCGGTTAGAGTAAAGAAGTTTTGGTCAGATAATCTCGCTGCAGTTGATGTCCTTGGGGTGTCACAAGCTTCCTACGACGTGATGGTGCATAAAAACGACGCAAGGGAGCACTTCTGACAGATTAATAATTAAAATGTTACTGCAACAATGACCAGCCCACCTGTTCAAAAGTGTTGACACCACTTCCGCAAGTCAGTTTCCAACTTCGGTAAAAAAGTCAGGGGCTTTGCTTATTCCTGAACAACATATAAAATAAAAAAAATATCTAACTGAGTGATAAAAAAAATGTTTCTTTGACTGAGCGATCCTATTTTAACCAAGCTCTTCGTATGGCTGAAAGGGAGACATATTCCCGTCTTGTATAACACCAAATCGAAACGCAGGACATTCCCTTGTGAGCTGATTGCTTCCTTTGGGGCTCTTTTTTTGCGGCAGCAGCATTTCGCCAGTGATCGCCTGCTAACTTTCAGCTTGATGTTTCTACCGCCAATAACTGTGCGTTGGGCAATCGATTATAGGGTTCTGATGGTGCTGATCAGGCTCGTAAGAGAGACAAATGTGATATCAAAAGAGAATATAACAGTTTTAAATATAGTTATGCAAACCTATTTTATCTAATAGGCTTATGTGAACCAACACCAACGCGAGGGAAACAGTCTTTCTGACCAGCGAGCAAAAATTGGGGAACCCTTACGCTTTGCCATTAAGAGTTGAACGCGATAGCGATATCCTGTCCCTAGGGCGTACATCAATCACTTAGTGCATACTATGTAATGGGCAACATACTTTAAAGCACGAGCATATTATGAGAGGGAAACGTTTTCGAACTTGCTATGCACCCACTACGTGGTCTTAAGGGAATATGCGCAGTAACGTGTGTGCCTTTTGTAATGAGTGCACGGCTTTGAACCACAATGTAGTTATGATATTCACATGTTTTTGGCGCCCGATGGCAATGTACGCTTTTACCACGCAATATTGCTGCAATATTACATGTTGTATTGTGACGCCTGTATACAGGACGCGTGTGCTTGTAAAGCACGAGTTATTTTCACTGCATTTCCAAGCAGAGGGAAGTTATTTTCAATGTAATTCCAAGCAGAAGCGTGGCTGTGTGGTAGAACACCTGCTTGCCACGCAGACGGCCTGGGTTCGATCCTCAGTCGGACCCGGAAATTTTTTATTATTTATTTTATTTGGCATCTTTCTGGATTTTTCCGTCACGGACAAGATGATTTTTCGCTCACAACCAACGACGCCGACGCCGATGCCGGAATTTCGTCGAAACGAGCTCTTTAACGCTATCGCGTTAAAACATTTCTCATTAAATCACTAAAAGAACGCAGGACAGTCGATGGATACTTGACTTTCAGGGAAACAAGAAAATGAAGCGACGGGCGGTCACTTCAAAGGCAACAGTGACCATAATCCCAAGTAAAAACTGAAGAAAACTGTTGAACGTTACATTCTGTGCGTTTTCGCTCAGGCAAAAATTTTTTCCTAAACGGCCTCCGTGCCTACCTCAAGGGTGACTTTTTTCACTGCGGTTATGCTTAGTGGTTATGTCCCATACCTACTGAGCACCAATTTGCTCGTTTGAATACGGCAATTCGCACCCAACACGTCACCATATACTAAATACTTACTACTCGTGTTCTTCGATTTAGGTAGCGTTAAAAAACGCAAGTGGCATCACTAACACAGAGCGCTTCACTGCGCTAGGCTTCATAAACTTGTATTTTTGCGAGTTCGTCGCTAAAATTACGTAATCCAAACGGTTACAACTCTATCAATTAAATCAATCAATTTCTTCACACGCGCTGATTCTGCATTCATCTAAAGAATATGGAATGCCATTATAAACGAAAGATCACTTTGGTCCTTTTAGCAAACGTAAAATGCGCAAAGAAATACAGGGGCATGCCTTTCTTACTAATTTCATAACTGTACCACGACGACTTTCATCTCAGTAGCATCAAAATTTTATAGCAGCTGCTATAGATGTGAGCAGTAGTGCCCAGTTCGACATGCCACTCTGACTACGGTGAAGAGGGCACTGTGGCTTTTGTTTGGGCGGCCAGTGAATGACTTCCTCAAGTTTTGAACACCGCTGGAGCGAACACAGCGTATGTCGTGGTGCTCAGAACACAGGACAGTCAATGAATTAGTTCTCAAATAAAAACTGACTGAAAAAAATTTTACCAACATTCTCGCGGCTGATAAACACAATAAACACAGCTGATAAACACGAAATCTGAGATATATAAAAATGTACCAAGCGTATTTGCCTATGATGGTTAAAGTGAAGCACAATATCAGCTGGTGGAATGCTCCTTCTAAAAAATGTTTATGTATATTGCACGCATTATGCCACGCTGAACGGCCTTCCTTTTCACGCCAACGATAAGGGATGTGCTTCAAAAGTAATCGCTTAATATATTTTAACGGTTAGCTCAATGCCAACTTTGAAAAATATAGTGACTTTTACTTGTACTTGATGTCTGCTGTGTCTTCCTCAATGTGTATATTTGGCTATAGGGCTCACGTAAGGACGCCAAATATGTTTTAAATCACTTCAGTCGAAGCCCCGTGTTTTTTTTTATTCTCTTCCATTAGGAGAACAGTATCATACAAGCATTTGTGGCAATTTTTATGTCATGAGTATTACAAGTTCGACGATATATGCATAGGGATGGAAATGAAAATAACAATAGCAATCCAGAGGAACAATTCAAACAACTGGACAAAGGAGTTGTTATAACCATTATGTCAGACCTCGTTTGTGTTTTAGATGCGAAGCATCTTATGCTCGGGGCTGTGTCCGTCCCTCCCTCCCGCGTCCGTTCGCTTTCATGAAGTAGGGAAGCACCCACTATGCGAACCTGAACACTGTAGTACAATAAGGCCGTTAACCACCGCCACAGTCACCAGTGTCATGGCCGAGAGCACATAGTGGCTGCTTAGCAATGGCTAGGCAGGTGGTGGGTGCAAGCAAAGAATAACACGCACTACCGGGGGTGTCTGTCACCCACGTTGACTCCATTCCTTGATCTCGCTTGCATGTGCTTGCGGGGGCTTTGTTCGTCCCTCCTTCCCGCATCCCACACCCCTCCTCTCTTTCCTCCCCTACGCTCTCCCCCCCTTTATCTCCTCTAGGAATCCTCTACTCTACGGAGCGGCGCCCGCGTCCCGTTAACTCCATTCCTTGACCTTGCTTCCATGTCCTTGCGGGGGCTTTGTCCGTCCTGCGTCCCACACACCCACTGCGCATGCGCGTCCCCTTCCCCTCTCTCTCCTCTCCTACGTTCCCCCTTTCTCTCCACTAGGATTCCCCTACTCTACGGAGCGGCGCCCGCGTTTCGCGTCCCACACCCCCACAGCGCATGCACGTCTCCTCCCTCTCTCTCTCCTGTCCTACGCTCCCCTCCGTTCTCTCCTCTTTGGAATCCTCTACTCTACGGAGCGGCGTGCACGACAGGTGGTGCGACAGCTGCATACTCCGCTGCGGGCGCCAGGGTAGTTCCGCAGTATGAAAATGACGGAGCGCGCGCGCCTCATTCTCTCTCCTGTGCAGCGCCCGGGCCGCTGACGCGAAACGGGAGCGTTCGTTTACATTCAGCACCATTTTTCAGATTGGTTGCTGGTATTCACTATATGCAGCAAATACATTCAGGGGGTATATAAAGTATTAGCAGGCTCAGTTGGGCGAGTTGTTTGAAATTCACGTTTAAAAAAAAGCGCGAAAATCCACAACAGACAGGTACGAAGGAGGCAGGGTTATGCACTACTAGCAACTGAAGTTTTAATCAGAAGCGTATAAAAATATACACAAACATTACAAAAAACAAGATAAAGAAACAGGCCACCGCGGAATAAATATGCATATAAAAGAATAACAGCAGGCACGTTTTTGTCACCAGCTTAAGTTATATTGTACCTCTTGGCTTAATAATCGGCCGCATCTGGCTGGCCTTGATAAAATAGAAGAGGCGCTGCGTGAGACATGGACGCCATCTGGCAGTGCTGTCGAGAAAATTCACCTTGTGCAGAACCCAGCAGCAACATATCGTCGGCCGAGGGGTTTTTCGTGCATAGCGTCGCTTTTTGATCGCAGCCTAAGAAACGCTGGGGTCTTCATAATTACGTATCTATGTATTTTCTTATAAAGAAACATACCAGAGACTACTTATTTATTGACGTTGCTCCTCAAACATGCGTAACATTTGCTTTTTGATCGACAATGTTTACAAGTATGAACAAAAATACTTGTGCAAGATGGCTGGGCGCTCAGAAAGTGGTTAAACTTTTGCCGGGTGGCTGAATCGTGTGACGTGCCGACAAACAGAGAAACAGACAGGCAGGCAGACAGACAGACCAAAATTTTTCCGTTTATGTATCCCAAGAAAGATGATTGTCTTTAAAACAGCACGCACGTTTTTGTCACCAGCTTAAGTTATATTGTACCTCTTGGCTTAATAGCGCTACCGACGGACAGCTCAGACAAGAAACACCCGCTTTAGCAAGATAGGCGGATTGAACAATTTCACGAGTCCTCTGAACTCGCTTCGAAAACAAAATAGATGTTTCTTTAAACCGAGGCTGACACCCACAGGCATGACAAACCTTTTTTTAAACGGTGTGAGGTCTTGTACATGTAAGGCACAACTGCTACCTTCCCCTTTTCCGCCTTGTCACTGTGAGGTGCTGGAAGGCACCCAGATTTTACCCATCTGACAAGCTTCTCACAAGCAGCGCCCAAAGATAGAGAGAGAAAGACGGAGAAAAGATAAGAGGAAGGCAGGGAGGTTAACCAAAACAAAATTGCCGGTTTGCTACCCTGCGCTCGGGAAGGGGGAAGGGGGGGATAGAAAGGTAAGGAGGAAAAAGAAAAGAGGAATTGATGGAAAAAAAGGAAAGAAAACGCGCACATACTCAAGCACGGGAGTGTCATAGTCGTTTAGAAAGTCCGGTTGGCCGCAGAAACCTCAGCAGCGCCTTCATCGCTTTCTGGTTTGAAGCTCGAATGTTCCTGCACTCCAAAATTGACTGCTCGGGAAGCGGCCGGCTCATCGAGCCGTGCTAACGTTGCCGAAAGTTGTTGCCTCTGGGAGCTGTAAGGAGGAGAATCGCACAGGACGTGTACAATGGTTTCCTCGCTGCCACAGTGATCACACGCAGCGATGAGTGCCATTCCAATTCGCTAAGCAAAGCTTTTCGTGAATGACACTCCAAGCCAGAGGCGGCAGAGGACTGTTGTTTCGGATCGGGATAGTCCGGATGGAATTTGTAGTTGAAGGGACCGGATCCAAGACGGTGAAGGCGGGTATGCAGAAAATCCGGTCGTGTTTCCACATTGAATGTGTTATATCACGTGCGAGTGAGCGGATTTAGATGCTGCATCACTTCTTGAATAATGGAATGGCTTCCTGCACGCCAACTTTCATGAGCATTCCTGGCAGAATTATCGGTATACTAATTGCCGTCGATGCCACAGTGGCCTGGAAGCCACTGGAAACAGATGTCATGCCCTTTGTCTTTCAATTGCTGATAAGTTTCTCTTATTTCCAATACTAGTTGGTCTTGTGAACCACGACGCAAAGCTGACGACAGACGCTGCAGGGCTAACTTGGAGTCGGTGAATATGCCCCATTTTAGTGGTGACTAGTTGAATCCGTCGGAAATGCCACTGCGGAGTTCCGCAAGGTCTACAACAGTGGATGTAGTCCTATGAGACGTTTTGAAATGATACGTTTCGACTTTTGCTGGGAAGTTAACGGCTCCTGCAGATCCCTCAGCAGTCGTCGAGCCAATCGGTGTAATGTTTCAAATGGTCTTTGTATTCGACATGTAGCATCAGCAGAGACAGCTACTTTAAAGGCCGGCGACGAGAGCTCCGCCTTCTTAGGAATCCCTGGCACTGTTAGACGAAGTTTAGGCTGATCCAGGCACCAAGGAGGTGGCAGGATTCTATCAGCAGGCGTGGAGTCTTTTGGAAGGCACTCTCGGTGAGCCGAAATCATCTTGCAAAAGGAGGCACAGGGCCGGTCTTCCAGGAGCGAGGCTAGGTGGTGGGCAGGGGCGCGAGCAAGGTGCCTAATGTGGGCTCTAAGCACCTATAAGGTTATTTTAATGCTGGCAGGATGGTCTTTTGTAATGGCAATGGTCTCCACTGTTGACGTGTAGCGTGGCAGCCCGAGAAAAAAATTACACCATCTCCCGCTAAAGGGAACCATGTGTAGATGTGAAGCAGCGGGCGCTAACGCTTACACTGGCGGCGGCGTTGACGCTGGCGCTCATCGCAGCGTTGCGCAGGAGAGAAAACTGGGGAGGCGCAAAGCAGGCAGTGATGGAGCAGTGTTTCCTACTGGAACATGCCAATCGCTGCTAATGGGCAATGAGAGCCAGAAGACTCCGACTGGACACAGAGACCCGCACTCCGCTTTTAGTTAACGCGCACGCTGCGAATTTTTATTGTTCAACAACGCACAGGAGAAATCTTCCACCGGCACCACCTTGGAGGTCAAGATCCATTGCCATATATACGGGATGGCCAGTGAACGGTTGTGCAGCGCGAGCAGTCGGTTTTTTCAACCAAGAAACTCGCTAGCAGACGCTGCCTGCGTCGGCGTCGCGAGGCGAGACAGGGGGAAGCGGAGGAGAGGAGAGAGGGAGGGTGACACGCATGCGCAGTGGGAGTGTGAACGCCGTGGGCAGGGATGCGTAGAGGAGAGAGGGGGGGAGCGTAGGAGAGGAGAGAGAGAGGGGGGACGCGCATGCGCAGGGGGAGTTAGACGCCGCGGGCAGGGATGGAGAGAGGGGGGAGTGTAAGAGGGGAGAGAGGAAGGGAGGCGCATGCGCAGTGAGGGTGTGGTTGCCGCGGGGAGGGATGCCTAGAGGAGAGAGAGGGGGGAGAGGAGGTTTTTTATTTTTATTTTTTTAACTGTTTGCGCATGCGCAGTAAGGGTGGGCACGCGGCACACCACCACCACCACCACCACCACCACCACCGGATTAAGCTTCGCCATAAGATGCTTCACATCTAAAACTCTGAGTGCATGGCCCTGAGCACGTTCTATTGTATGTATGATGCGTTTGCTGGTGTTCGTCACTACCGGTAGACTGTATCGCAGGTACACTAGAAATAGAGTCCGGTATAATTGCAACATAGCGTGCACCGATGCACCCCACGTTTTCCCTCCGAGGAATTTGAAAAGATGTGAAATGGCTGTCAGGCGCTTCTGAAGACCGGCCACATGGGGACTCCAGCAAAGGTCTCTGTCGATGATGACGCCCAAGAATCTGTGTGTGCTGGCGTACCATTTTGCGTATTGATGGATGCGGCATAAGCCGTCATTGGTTTCCGTGTAAACGCGACCAACGCAGATTTCTCAGGTAAAATCTCGAGGTCTTGATTAATAAGGTATGCCGATATTGAAGTCGCAGCTTTTTGGAGCCTCTCACGTGCCTGAGGCCGTGTTACACCTGACGCCCAAACACAGATGTCATCGGCATAAATGGATATACGAACCGAACTCGGTATACGTTCCACGAGGCCGATCAACACAAGGTTGAATAATGTGGGGCTTAGGACGCCACCTTGAGGAACACCACGATGTGTGTAGTGCTGAGAAGTTGGCCCATCATCAGTCTTCACGAAGATTGATCTCATGTGCCGGTAGCAACAGATCCAACGGTACACTCGACCACCAAGACCAACCGATTCGAAGGCGTCAAGTATGGCCTCTGGGCTTTGCTCATTATGAGACTATGAGCAGAGCCTAAAGGTTATCAGGGAACCCTGCGGCTCTTAGCCTACTGATCTGTAGTGCAAAGCTAGCGATAACACAATGAGGACATGATAACACAATGAGGACACAATGAGGACATGATGAGGACATGACTTTATAGATGAAAGCGCTATGCCATTTTTCTCAGTTCTCGAGTGAGCTGATCTATACTGGTGTTTCTTGTATAAGCTGTCCGTCGGTAGCTCTATCAAGCGGAGAGGTAGTATACATCGATATAACTTAAGCTGCTGACAAAAGCGTTCATGGTTTTTTTTTCTTTTATATGCATATTCATTCTGCGGTGGCCTATTTCTTCATCTTCTTTGTTCGAATGTGTATGTACATATTTCTACGCTTTCGATTAAAACTTCAGTTGCTAGTACCGCGTCGTCCTGTCTCCTTCGTACCTGTCTGTGGTGGTTTTTTTTTCCGTGCTTTTTTTTTAGACATGAAGGTATATAGAGTCTCCGCGACAATAAGTGAAATGTATAAACAATAGTTTGGAAGGCATGTTTATTTTGTAAACGGCCACATCTGTAGTAAGTTTAGCAAGCAAACGTCGCAGCCCTATTTTTTAAATAATAATGAATGCTACGAGCGAAGCTTGACCTAAAGCTTCGCGTTGTTAAGGCGGTGACAAAATTATAATTCTGTTTTTGGAAACGCGCCGAATGGGACGGCTGCAGCAAAGGCGCGTTGCTGGAGCTAATCTCGGAGGCCACGCAATACTTCACCCTATCACTCCCACACGGCCACACCACCCCGCGAACCAAGAGCACTTTGAGAAAACAGTGTGAGATAAAAGGCGTGTTTTTAAAGTCGCCTGCAAACGTGACCGTAGAGCAGTGAGTAGAGCGCCCGTCAGCTGTCGTCGCGGACCGAGAGGTCGTACTTTCGACTCCCTTCAACGGAACTTTTTCTTCCACTTTTGTTGTTTGTCATCTCATCGCATTTCGGTGACGTAAAAACATTATAAAAGTATTAAGGCGCAAGCCTTTATTCGTTCATACTCGCGGCGTCCAACTTTCCCTCCATCCGTGCCCTGGAACGGTGCCAGCTGTGGCCTCTGCCCCTTACACCCTCTCAGCAATCACGTGATGGCACATCGGCGCATAGCAACAGTTGCGCCACCGCAGCTTTGGCCTCTCCCCCTTACAATCTCTCAGCAATCACGGGATGGCACAGCGGCGCATAGCAACAGTTCCGCCACCCCAGTTGTGGTCTCTCCCGCTTACTCTCTTTCAGCAATCACGTGATGGCACAACGGCGGCGTCCGATCGTCCGTGCCCCCTCACACTCTCTCACCAATCAAGTGATGGCACAGGTGTGCCCGCGGCAACTCTTATTCGTCAGACATCTTGTTGCAGCAGTCAATTTGGTCGGATGGCTGCCAAGCGGCATGGTGATAATTACACGGCAAGCAGTTCTGAGAAGCGCCCCAAGAATGTGGAACCCCCGTTACCAAACGCCAGAAGAAAAATGAGCGAATGCGCATGCTGCGGGCTAACATGCCACCGCGCACCAAGACCAGGGAAGCGGAACGGAAGCGACAACAGCGAGTGGCTGCGTCACCTACAAAAAAGAAAAAAAAGAAAGACATGGCATAGTCAGTCGAATGGCCACGAGCTTTCATCCAAGACAGTCTCTTCTTTCCCTTTTACTCCCTTATTCCCCTCTCCTCACGTGTAGGGTAGCAAACTGTACGTAGTCTAGTTAACCTCCCTACCTTTCCTATATCCATTCTCTCTCTCTCTCTACAGTCTCCTTCAATTTTTGTTAGACCCCGGCGTAATAAAATTTTGTGTTAAAGGATTAACGCTGAATTACTCAGTGAGCACAGATTTGCAGTTGACACAATGCTCTACAGCAATGATGGCAACAAAATAGAGAAAAAAGAAAAAGTTCTTCAGGACTTCAGCCGACAAGCCATTAAAGTCGGTCTAGATCACAATTGTGGCGGTTTGGGCGTGTTGGTATGACATGATCAATAAAGGTCTAGAATTGAACACGCTGAAGACAAATGTAATAACTTACAGCCTAGCAAAATGAAAGAACTTGCGGCTGACAACCAAGCCTATGAGTCTGTGCGCGAATATATATAGGACCCAAGTGGTGAAAAGAAAATTTACTCAACGTTAAGCGTGGGCAGGAGCGCATACGGTAGTCATTACCAAATCCTAACCGGCAAACTGACGTTGAAACGATAAGTACACAATCATTTAATGATTCCGCTTCTAACACAAGAAGTTGAAACTTCGACACTAACAAAAATACTTTTTTAAAAATTTAAGGACAACTTAGCGCGGAGGAATAATAGGCGTAACATTAGTGAATCGGAAGATT
>JALIZH010015250.1:0-64954 GCA_030522465.1 Rhipicephalus appendiculatus
GAAAACAGAAGGAGAGGAAAGACAGAGAGGAGCTACACTCCCAACCAACTGTTTATTCAAAGGAAGGCTTCCTAATATATACACAAAGTAGTGCACGCACACATAGGCATGTGCAAGGTTCCCCTTCAGAAGGGGGGATTTCGTCCCAGCGCCCCACCCCCAATTATGTCCAAGTATGGGGCAGACTTTGTGCCTCCTTCCCCTCCGACCGGGGGGGGCACCCCCTCTGCCCACCCTCAAGTACGCACGCATGTGCATAAAAACCATACATCGGGGCCAAACAACCAATATGCACATGTCACCATGCTCAGATAAAATTATAAAAACCCTAAAATTATAAAAACAAAGAATGCCCGATTCTAAAAGGGGCGTGGCATAAAAAAAAGAAACAACGAGCAGGTGGTATTTGTGCTTACGCCAGAGAGAAACTATATTTTGACGGCGTGTTGGATTTCCTTACACTGCGACAATTAGCCACAATGGCTCCGGAAGTTCTTCAGTCATGCGAGCTGCGAAACTCCCCATAAGCCTTATGTATCAAAATTTGCACTCGCCATTGGCCGAAATCACCGGGGTCTGCTGATTGTGGCGCCATCCGTTGACCAACAAACAAACTAATAAACGCTCGCTACGACGCCAGCGCTGTATGTGGCGTTAATCAGCTTGCAAAGAAGCGCATGCAGGAGCGGCGCCGCGGCAATTTAGTGTTCGGTATTGCTGCTCCCAGATGGCGTGAATCTCTGCAAGCTCCCCGCAAAATCGGCCATGGACAAGTCCGGGTTTCGGAACGCAGTTTCGCAACTGATGTGATTGAAGAACTCTGCATTGGCTCTAGGTACATTCTTTGATAGCTAGTGACAATATTTCCTCCCCGGATTATCTGCGATTAACAGCTTATTTCTAAACTAGACTTAAAGATGCTATTCGCGTTGTGTTTTGCCATAGATCGCATTTCATGTCGGCACCAAAAAAATGCCCTCCGAATTCAAGATACTTTAAAATTGGCGCTGTCTAACACCACACAGCACGCGTTAACGTAACCTTACCAGAATGCACGCGTCCGCATGATGGTAATAGGAAGGGTGAAGTGTCTTGAACCTCTCTTGGCCGGCGGTGTCCCAAAAGTTCTGAAATGACACGCGATGCTTGATTAGTTCTCCTAAATAGACACCGCTGTAGATCATGTTCTACTAGAAAAGGTGGGAATATCGTACAGATACTACGTTAATTCAAGAGATACAGCATGCGCTCTAAAAGTACTATGGTCTTAACATTCATATGCATAGGTTAAAGACACGCACTTACGTCTAACTGAAAAAACCAATGCCAGTAAATGTCACCAATTACTGAATAATAATGAGCAAACTAGTTTCCCTATTATGAGCAACAGCACGAGGGCTCTGATCATAGGTCGGCAAAACTTGTGAAGCTCACTCAGACTCACTCACGAAATATATTTTGCGCTTCGGGCTCACTCGGACTCAGACTCACCAAAATTTTCCTGAGCCGAACTCACTCGGACTCAAACTCACCAAAACATTACTCACCTGGACTCACTCAGACTCAGACTCACGGTTCGATCTGAGTCTGAGTGAGTCCGAGTGAGTCGACTCATGAGTCCGTTAACCTAAATTTTTTTTTCGACCATGGTGTCAGTGCTCTATAACACCAAGATCTCACGTAATCGGTGCTTTTCTTGGCGCCTTATGATATACTACCTACGAATACGAGTTATGAGTATTCGTAAACTAGTAAAGTCATTTTTCTTGAAAGAGATGGCAACATAAGATATATTTATCAAGAACTTTCTTGGAAGAGTTGGAAAGAGAGAGGGGGGGAGCGGAGTTCAAGGCACTCCCCTACGTAATTTGCGCCTCTGATCAATAACTATTAAAGACGATAGTCTTTCTTGGGATACTTCAACGCAGAAATTTTGGTCTGTCTGTCTGTCTGTCTGTCCGACGTCCCCTGATTCAGCCACTCGGCCAAAGTTTAACCACTTTCTCAACGCCCAGCCATCTTGAACTGGTGTTTACGTTCATACTTGTGAACATTTTCGATTAAAAGCAAATACTACGCATATCTGAGGCGCGACATTAATATGTAAGTATCAGGACGTGTGTTTCTTTATTAGAAAATACATAGATACGTAATTCTAAAGACCCTAGTGTTTTTTAGGCTGCGCTGAAAATGCGACGCTGTCCACGAGCTGCGACGCTCTGCACGAAAAAGCCATGTGCCGACGAGAAGGTGCTGCCGCTGGCAGTGGCCCTTGGTTCACCACAAGCCCATGTTTTTCGATGGCGTCCATATCTCGCGCAGAGCCTCTATTTTATCAATGCCAGCCAGGTGCGGCCGATTCAACATAGTGTAGGCGCTGTCTGAGGCAAGGCAAAACATAGTAGTATGGCCGGCACACGACTATCGTCTTTCGACGACATTTGCAGCGAAGCACGCAGATACGCAGCCAATTTTTTTAAATGGCGTATGAAATACACTGCTTTGGAATACGTTTGCGTAGACGTGAGTACAAACGTGAATCCAGGCAAGGCTGATAGTAATGTGGAAGATGAGTAGATATGAACATAGGTCGGCAAGAAACAGTGGAACTCACTCAGACTCACTAAAGAAATATATATTTAACTTTGGTCTCACTCGGACTCAGACTCACCAAAATTTTCCTGAGCCGAAATCACTCGGACTCACACTCACGAAAATTTTTTCAACCGGACTCCTCGGACTCAAAGTCACCAAACTATTATTCACCCAGACTCACTCAGACTCAGATTCACGGCTCAATCTGAGTCTGAGTGAGTCCGAGTGAGTCGACTCATGAGTTTGCCGACCTATGGCTCTGATAGCACGATAGTCTGTGTCTATAGAAATAGATTCATGATGATGAACACATACCAACAATTACTGGTTCCCCATCGACTTTCGTCTTGTGCCGTAACAGTGTGAGCGCGTAGGTTGAGGCTTGGTGAGGCTTGCTGAAAACGCAAGCATCGGGATGGTGTAGTTAAGAGGAAAATAAAGGTTTCATAGCGTTTATTCACCGCGTAATATGAGATGTAGCAGTGAATGAGGTAATGTTCACCAAAAAGGATACTAGGCGTCCAGTAGGAATCGCTCCACGAGCCTGCATTGAACATAAGGAAAATGCAGATATGTTAGACGATAATAAATGTTCATAAACTTAGTCACAATATAAAATCACTGTTGTGGTGGTAAGGACTTACGAGGCAGGGACGAATACAAAACTCAGGGAACGTGAACGCTCAATGTTGCTAGACCCTTGTCCTTTGTAGAGACATCGCCTACATTGATATTTCTTCTTGAACGATTTTTCATAGCAAAAGACGTGTGCGCCATCCGTTAACCCTTTCAGGGTCGAATTTTTTCGCGAAATGCTTGCCAAAAATGTGTAATTTTTTATTGCTGAAATAAATGCTTCAGACCATTCTATTTAAGAAAGAAATTGTCAAAATTTTTTTTTCGTTACCGTAAAGTGACAAGAAAAATCATTTTGTGTTGTTACATACACATGACTTACAGTAAGATCAAGCAAAATCCTAAACCAAGACACTTTTACGATTTTTTATAAATTAGAATTATTCATTATAATAAACATACCTCACAGACATACAAAAGTAAGGGCACCAGAGTACTTTTCCGGTAAAAATGTCCGTCCTCTAACACTAAAATTTTTTTAGCGTGTGATAGTCTTTCAAGCACGGCTCCACACAGAGTGATTTACTGCACTCCACACACATGTAGCGCGTTTCTTTGCGAAGTTTCTATAGCCGAGTGGTGTTGGCACAGACTTACCTTCGTGTTCAGAAACGCTCCTTGACTTGTACTTGACTTGCCACCACCTTCAATGCAGCACAAACGCGTTTCGAATGCGCTGTCTTTAGGCAGTACCAAGGCAGCACAAACGCGTTTCAAACGCACTGCCTTGAGGCGGTGGCAAGTCAAGCTCAAGTCAAGGAGCGTTTCTGAATACGGGGGTTAGCATATTCTCTGGGTCCTGCTTCCCTGAGCACCAGTGGGTGGCACCTCCTCTATGAAGTGTCGCGCTGTCAGCCTAGCAGGATGGTCTCCGCTTGGCCTTCCCGCCTTGCTCCTCTCTGTGTGATACTCCTCGATCAGTTGGCTCACTACTTTCTGTTTGAAGTCCGGCAACGTTGTTGTGGATGCGGTGTTTCCACAGAAGAGAATAAAAGCTTATCGCCAACGAGACGGAGTTAGTTTTTCCGATTCCCCCAAAAAGAGGGATCGCAACCACGGCGGCGTCGCTTGTGTAATTTAGCGCCGCACGGAAACATGTAATCGCGCCCAGGGGAGCATTAAACGAGAGAGTCACAAGCGGTCATCCTTTGAGAGATTAGAAACCAGACAGCGATCAGCATGCGGGCGCGAGAAGCGATAACCACCCGAAGGACGAAACTGAAACCAGCCGCACCACGTGCGTGCGTTCGGATGCACAAGCGAAAGCCGCCGCGCCGCTCAGAAAAGCGAAAACAAAAAACAACGGAGAGATATCGGCGCCTGAAAAAAAATTGCACGTCTTCCCGAAGCGTGGCAGCACATCCCAAGAAAAAAAAAAACAAAAAAAGGCGCGCGTTTTAAACCAGCCGCACCGCGAACGCACTCGGATGCACAAGCGACTTCCGGCGCGCCACCTTGCGAAGCATAAGGAAAGCAATGGCGAGACAGCGCATGAAAAAAATTCCACGTATTCCCGAAGTGTGGCAGCACATGCCAAGAAAGAGAAATGGTCGCAAACGGCGCGCGTTTTAAACATAGAGGCAGTGTTGTACATGTACGGCGAAAACCATATGGGGCATGTTAGGTGCTGCCGTACATGTACGGCGAAAACCCTGAAAGGGTCAGGATGAAAGCACACGAAAAGGCCCTAACAGATGACGTACATTAGAGGGTCACATACTGTGTACCTAAACTGTGTACTTATACTGTGTACCTAAAGGAAGCACGAATGAGCAAATTATTCAAAAAGCCGCTTTTAAGATAAATTCATTGCCATGAAGGAAAAGAGAACCTTCTCCACCCTTGAACGAAATTTAATATATGAAGAACTTGTAATATGTAGGTCCAGTTAACTGTGTCATATAAACGCCATTTGGCGCTTTGTGAAGATGCTACAATACGAAAATATCATTCGGCCCTACGCAACTCTCGTGGCAAACAGTCGCTTTCTACATTTTATGTGCAAAATTTCTGCTTCTTCCCATTTATGAATGCTCCATGCGCTGTTGTTTTACCGAAATATGGCCCTAAAGGGTTTTAATAAAATTTTGCTAATACGGTAACTGGATGCCTACAGTTATCAATTAACATTTTATTTAATTTGTTTTTCTATGCAGCAGCTCCTCTGGAACTATTATAGGAGTGGGCTGCATAAAGCAATTACGTACAAAAAATCACGAAATGGCAATGCACGAACACCTTCAGGTGAAGAATTCCAATGTTCAATAGGAAAGACACACTGACTGTACATGTACGTTATGGTTTGAAATGTTAACATATTTACGTTGTGAGATATATTAATATCGGATGGACAAAGCTAGCGAACTTAATATAACATTTGCCTATAGAAGCAAGGCGTGACGAGTTAATAGAGAGTGCAGAAAAATCAGGCTTTCGCTGTGGCGACGCGTTCATAGAAGGGTAAAGTTAAGACTAGAAGAGTTAGAACAAGGCCAGAACTATATGTCATAACTGCGGTTTATCTAATAGCTGAACATTGTGATATAATTTTTCTGAAAATGGTTCCGTAATGAAGACGGGCATTGAAGATTTAGCCGGGTAGTCTCTCGCCTTGTATTTAACTGTTGCTTGCTAACATGTCCACGCACCATGATTTTAATACAAGATATAATGGTTCAATTATAGCAAAGTTCAGAATTTTTCAAGCGATGCTTGTACTGCCGGACTCGTGTCGGCGTCGGTGTTAAAGGTGTTCGGGAAAAAGTCACAGTTTCACCGCAAGGACGAAGCAATTTATGCGGTAGCAACACATTGTAATGTTATACGAAGTGAGGCTGGCAGCTCTTCTAGATCCGATTTCACGCTACTCTACAAAATGCTGGTGTGAGAGAATACGGCCGCTCTAGGGATTGAGCGCACAAAAGGACGCGGACAAAAGGAAGAGATGTACACACACAGGTCAACCAACAAGCCCGCATCGCCACCCACGCTCCAGGGGCACATTTTGTGCAGTCTCTTCGCGTTCAGAGCGCAGCACGTAGAAGGGTATACGAGCCGCCCGCTGATGGCTGCCGAGATAGCGAGACAGCACGCGCGCCAGCGATGGCGACCGCTCCCTTAAAATCAAAGTTCACAGTTGCTGCTCGAGCCACCGCCCCACCCCCCTCCCCTTCGCGTCTTTTCATGCTCGCTAAAGACGGGCGGGGCGTTTCCTCTTTGCTTCGATGGCAGGCCTCCCGAGCGGGGTGATGTTATCGCATGCGCCCTCCGAGCGATGGAGATGGGCCGGCTCGTTTGATAGCTGCTTAAGCCGCGTTCGTCGCCCCCGCTCACGTGCTTTTACTCGCGAGGAGAACGTACGATGTGCGGGGGGGGATTTTATCAATTTGGACTTTATGCGGGACATGATGGCGACGTCGACGGCAACGGCGATGGCGACGGCAAAAACCCGTCGAGAGTGTCCATAAAATTGCAATCGCAATAAAACTCATACCGTGTATGTGCCCCATCACTGACCAGTAATGAGTAATGGGGGGAGCTAAGTAGGTGAGCAGCGGGGCATGTTGTCGTCGTTGTGGGTGTTCGCAGAAGAACTGCTAGCTGGTATGTGTCACAGCAATTGGCAAGCGACACCATTCACGACTGGTCTACTGAAAATGAAGATGGGAACTGCGCGCCGGTGCCGGCGCTTAGCAGGTCCGCCTTCTTCGCCTCCTTCTGCGTGGCGGCTGTCTTCCTCCTCACCCACAGCCGCCACGCAGAAGGAGGCGAAGAAGAAGGAGGAGGCAAAGAGTGAGAGATGATTCGCGGGTGAGTGCTGCCATCGCGGAAGCACAAAAGCAACGCCGGATCGCTCCTTAAGTTGGACAGGTGATCTTCGAAGCGAAAAGACAACGGCGGGCCCATTCTGACTTTCGGGTTGCAGAAGCACAAGCGGAGACCCAATCCCAAGCAGCCAACCCTGACGTGCGAAGCCGGCAGAGGAAATTAAAAGGCTAGCTACGAGGACGCGATCCCCAGCTGCGGTCCAGGATGCAATCTGGTTACGAGAGGCTCGAGTCCAGGCGGCGTCTAGAGGAGAAGCAGGCGATGCCAGTGCTAACTCTACACATCTATTCTTACCAAGATCGGCGATGGCCGGGCGCTGGAATGCAGTGAAACTAAACTACTTGAGATCATCTGTGAGTGAAGGTCTAAATCCCGGCGTGGAGGAAAGAAACCAAAGTTAAGAGGAAGCAATGCTCAATGTGATAAAAAAAAAAAAAGATTAGAGCAGCTTGCACTAAGTCGCGAAAGGCTGGGTCACCGCAGAGCTGCTGGGCACCAAGCTGGTCCTGGCTTGGCTTGACTTTTATCTCCCCTATCTCTATCTCACCCCCTGCTATGCTGTACAATAAATGGCTATGATTGCTCTGTTTTCTTTCTCTATCTTCTTTGTGTTTGTTTCTATCTCTTTCTATCTCTGTGTATTTCTTTCTCTCTATTTCTTTTCCTTTCTTTCTTCCTTTGTTTCTCATTTTTTTTCCTGTCTCTTCTATTTCTTTCTTTCTCTCTGCAGTCGATCTCTCGGTTTTTTTCTCTTTCTTTTTCTTTCTATTTCTTTCCTTCTCTATCTGTCTATTCGCTCTCCCTCCTCCTCACCCTCAGCTTCCTTTGCCATCTCCTTGCTATCATTTACTATAAAACGCTATCTTATGCTCTGCTAGCGTGCCTGAATAGCCGAGTGATTCCGACGCTCACCTTCGAATCATGGGTATGCGGGTTCGAATGTTGCCTCGCCAGAAATCTGTTTTCGCCGAGAAGTTCTATCTTTCTCTTACTTTCTATATCTTTCGTTTTCTCGCTCCGTACTCGTTCTATTGCCCGTCAGAGTTATTGAACCCCACGCCGGAAAAATTAGCATGCGTGTTCTGGGGAACGAAGCAGAAGAGGACAAAGATGAAGAAAACGAAGAGAGCGCGTGCCGGTCCATGATGATGATATTTTTCTATGCACGACACACTGCAAACCTCGAGCATAAAAGATCTGCTGGCACGGGCCCGCCAAACTTCACTTGCCCTCGTTTCCTCTATAGGAGAAAGAGAGAGAGAAATGAGAGAAATGAACTTTATTTTCGACCAGGCTCTTTGTACTTCAGCCCTAAGGCGGGTGGCCTCCTCAGTCCAGGTAGCCATGGCTCGCTGCCGCCGCCCGAGCCCTGTTCACCAGTCGTAGCTGGTTGTCAGGCTCCTCTTTTTTGAACTGGCCTTTTTTTTTTTTAAACTCAAACAGCGAGCGCCCCCCATTGCTCCCTGAACCGCGCATCACATTAAGGTTGGAGTTGAGAATTCATTGATCCGGGTAACCCCGTTTATACTAACGCACCACTCGTTTCTATAGTACCCTGATGAAATCAACGAGTCACCAGTCGATATTTATCAGCAGATTGCTTAGGTCGACCTCCACTTGGAATAGAGAAAAAGAACAACTCGGAGTGTTATTCTGCCTCGCAGTAATCATGCCAGAGAAAGCAGGTCGAGTGGCTATCATCGCAACCGTTTGTCTTCGCAACGCCATTTGAACATTAACGTATACACGCGATTGTTATGCACTAGCGATGAAGTGAAAATCGCCTGGCGAATGTGTTGCTTCATTTGCACGATGAGGCTCATCAATTATTTATCATCGATCAATGGTTCCCGACACTCCATCGTGTTTGTTACTTTGTTTGCAGATGATACTTTATATTCTGTCATGCTGAAGTCGATCGAAGGCATGACAAATCGTTCGTCATAAGCGGCGTTCAAGGTTGTCGTGAAAGAACAGCTGTCATCGAGAACATATCCCACGTCGAAAAGCCAGGTGACTGCTCATTTAGCCAGGCAGGATAATGCGGTCACTACAGTCGCATAGCAAACCCAAGTATTAAACATCACTCGCGATGTGTGTGGCCAGAAATCTCCTACGTGACTGAATGGGGCTCCTCTATGACCATATCTTTTTTTCAAATCGACTAATAAAGTAACGGCTTAGTCCCTATGCCAAATGCAAGACTCTGGCCAGCAGGAGAACAGTCTCTTGAGCTAGTTTCTCTGTGATTATGACAATGCTGTGTACAAAATATCACAATGAGAGACAAGAGGAAGCACTATTCCTTCTTTTTGGTTTAGTTATCGTGGCCGTTCATAACGCTGAGCTAGTGAACATATAATTCTGATGATCTCACTAGTCAGTAAGTGAATTGCGGTAATCATTATGAAAATGCTGTCTGTAAGAGCTGTCGCAGAAAACATCATATTCTGTGCAGGTGATTCCGACAGGGCTTTAGCGTTGTGAAGAAAAATATAGATGTGCACCACCCAGAAGCTGTAACTCGGCTTTTACTGTATGACAAAACAGACATTGACATACGGTAGAGGAATTCCGGAGCTGGGTTTTCTCTGTCTGAAATGCCAAGCCACGTGGTTGCGCTGTGTAATGTGCTTTGGAATGAGTGAAGCCTCAAGTAATATTGAAATTTATCATTCATGAACGCACTCAGTTGATCCTAACAGAAAATTTGAAACGTTGGCATCTTGGGTGTCCACAACCACTTTCAGACACGAGAGCTCGTGAAAGCTTACGCTCCGAATTATAGTGAAGCCTTACGATCTTCGAGTAAACACACTTGGAAAAGAGACAGTGGATTTACTAATGTCGTAGCTGTCATGCGCTTAGTACCCAGCCATGAGCTGCGTGGCTATACCTACCCGTTATGCAAACGCGCTTTATGAAATCGTAGCAGCGTTAAACTTTATAATTAATGAGCCCGTTTTTATCAGTCCTAGTCAAACTGCAAGCTAAAGTCATTTAGGTGATATGCTTTTCTGATAAGGTTAAGAATGAGGAAATTATTTTAAGCAAAGCCTTTATTCCTTACGAATAGGCGCTGTTGGTGTGACGCCACATTTATTGGCGCCACATTTATTTGTCACCTGAATATGAACGCATGATCATCGTTGTTGCCTCTATCGACTGAGGTGTTGCGCTGCTGAACACATGGACGACGGTCCGACTCCCGGCAAGAAGTGAGAATAATATCTGGGATTTCCGAGCCAAAATCACAGTATGATAATGAGACACACCGTAGTGGACGGCTCCGGAAATTTTTGACCATCCGGCCTTCTTTAACGTACACCGACATCGCATAGTACACGGGCCTCTAGCATTTCGCCTCCACCAAAATGCGACTGCGACGGCCTAGATTGAACCCGCGACCTTCGAGTCAGCAGCCGGGCACCGCAAATGCTGAACCACCGCGGTGGACTCCTGACAAGCAAGGAAACAGTTAGGAAATAGCATTGCGCCATGCGATTGAAAGAATAACAAATAAACGAAGAAATGTCGTCAGGCACGCATGCACCAAGCATCTTGATTTCACCCCGAACTGTTGTCATTATTAGTCACCGCTAACTATTGGCGGGAGAATGTCACCATGGTAGTTGCATTTGCCAAGGTATATTCATCGCGCCCTGTTACACAGAAGGCAGATTAAGAGAAGCATGAAAATGTTGCCTTGGCAAATTTTCAAGCCCTCACAAACTGATGAGCTCAACGAGTACGGACCCTGCATTTTCCCCATATGCATAGTCAACAACTTCTGGTCACGCACTTCGCGCCATCCAATTCAAGGTCTGCGTGTCGGACCCAAATCAACTCGGGAGACGTATCTATAGTCCGGTGAAACGACGCGTCTATTGGCTTGTGAGGACGTGTCACGTACGCGATTACTGCTGTCTTCTCACGCAATGTTGAGACGTCATGTATGCCCATTCTTTCGTCATACGTTCCACGAACCCCAGCTTGTGCGAAAGAGAAGAAAAAAATTTGCAACGATATCGAGCACGCACAAATAAAATTAGTGTCGAATGCAGTACAGTGGCCATGCGGCTTCATCGAAGACATTAAGGTGGCCAACGCCGCGCCATTATCGACCACACGGGGAAAGGTGTACAGCCCGATTTCCGGGGAGGCGAATAAATAATGCTTAAGCGCAGGGTCACGCTAGCCTCGGCTGGCGCTTGTCTGATCGCCTTCGGTAGAAACGAGACTACTTATGAAGGCATCGGAACCGCTTTATTTCATTTAAGTGCATAGACAAACCTCAATTAGCATAGTAAGAAAGAAGGCGCTATAGAACAACCTAAGGACTACATTTCTTCAATAACTTAAAAGGTTCCTCGAGCCTGATTTGCTCTCTTTTGTCTCGTACATTAAATCTACGTCACTCGTGTTATTTCAAAGTTATTCAAGTGTTTTTGTGCATAGCTGAAATGACCGCTTGTAAAAGAATCATGTTGACCTTCGGTAGACAATAAGGTGCGGTAGTCAATGACCGCATGTCACTTTTACGAGGAAGCTGATGCTCTTAAGGACATCAGGAATCATACGTCATTACATTTGTACTTTGTGTGGATGAGTCGGGCTGTACCGTTACAGCTGCTAAAGAGAGAACACTGCACGGTACGAACATCGAACACTGATTGGAATGTTTCCCTTTACTGCCGCAACAAGAAGTTGATAATTTGAACTCTGGCTTCGTACGATAACATCACTGAAACATTAAACATTGAGCGACGTCTGGATGGAATGAATTTTCGATGCAGAGATCGACACTCTATTGCTCGAACTTAAATGCATGTTCACAAAATGAAAAGCCTCAAAATTACATGTTACTTCATATACACACGCAGAAAAAAAAAGAAAAAAAGACGCACTCTCAATGGTTCATAATCTAGCCCTCCCAACCTATACGGTTTTTTGATAAGGTTTTCTATTTTCCTTCCGCACATTTATGTTTATTCTGTCGACAATTCAGTAGATAATTTACGAGCTGAATAAAACAACGTCAGTAATGTGTCAGACACTTTCGTGCCAATTAAATGCACGACACATTGGTAAGAAATCAAACAGAACGTAAAGTATCCTTAGGTTCACAAACGCTTTTTACACTGATTGTGCATGTCAGTGCACACTTTTGTGAAACAGGTCTCGTGACATGATGTTATACGTGCGAACATACAAGCCGTTTTTTAATGTCGCTCCAGTATTTTTGTCCCGTGTGTATTTTGAGAATGCTTTCTGGATTTTTTTTTATTTAATAGGGAGAACTATTGCGAAAAGTCCTGCTTTTCACTCTGTGTGTTATGCTCTTAAAAAAATGGAGTCTAGCGCTGGAATATAGTTACTTTGCCCTTGCACTTAGCCATGGCGATACATGAACCTCTTTGTTTATCATAATTAGTAAGGGATGATCCGTAGCCGAACACACACTATGTGCTGGACACTAATATAACAAGGCAAACGAGATTTCCTGCATAGTCTGCCGCGGTGGTGTAGCGGTTACGGTGCTCGGCTGCTGACCCGAAGGTCGCAGGTTCGATCCCGGCCGCGGCGGTCGCATTTCGACGGAGGCAAAATGCTAGAGGCCCGCGTAATGTTCGTTGGTAGTGCACGTTAAAGGACACCAGATGGTCACATGGTAAAAATTTCCTGAGCTCTCCACTACAGCGTGACTCATAATTATATCGTGGTTTTGGCACGTAAAACAGCAGATATTATTATTGAGATTTAGTGCATAAGGAAAAAAATTAAGGCTCCCGTTTCGCTAAACTGCTCAGTTTCACTTTTACGCATGAGAAATGCGAGCAACGGCAAAATGCCTTCTAAAACACACAATGCTCAAAACGCCGGACGATAGTTCTGTCCTGCATGCTGTCACGTGCTTTCCGTCATATCCTGCTGACTTCAGCAGCTCATCGCACTAGAACAGCGAACGGTGTCCTGTTCGAGTGACTACCCGCACACGTAAGATTGTGACAAGTACTCCGTGTTTTGGGAAAAAGTTTTGTGAGTGTGAAATAAATGTCAAACGAGGACTTACTTTGACTTCCCTACAGCACTGTCCCCCAAGCAGATCACCTTAAGTTTCACGTGTCCGTCAGCGTCATCCGCGCCGTGCTCCAAGCTCTCCTCCGTACCTCCGGCGCCCATCGCTCCACCGGCCATTTTCCGAGATTGGCATGCGCGTCAACTGCCACGAAGACGAGTACCGCGCCAGTGCTGCGCGAGCGCCACGCAAACAATCAATGATGAACAGCGAATAACGTAGCACCGACGGCATAGAGACGCCACGGGCGAAAGAAAAAAGAATGAACGCCACGTGACAGCGAGCAGTGGGGCGTGACATGAAGTGTCCCGATCGACTGGCGCTATGGCAACGTCCCCAGACAGGGGTCGCTGGTAGTGGCGGCATGTCAGTGGGCGACATCTGGTGAACGTGGTAAAGGTCTGGCATGCAAAAGGCGTGGTCGGGTTTGTAGAGCGGGAAATTCTTTGCGCCTTTACCGTACGCGTGCGCATTCGGAAGAATGTAACAGGTACTCTGCTTGGCCGTAACTATATAAAACAGAAAAGTTGTGACTGCACACACATATCGTCACCAATGTGGGCGAGAGCGCATACCTCAGGCACACATCGTAGTATTCGCGTATATCCTTTGCTCTTTTGTGCGCGTACGTACGAGCTCATGCATAGGTGTTTACGTGCGTGCATATCAGAAAGAGAGATAATATGAAGTTGTCAAGTGCGGGAGAAGCTAAACGGAAACGTGATTTCAAACAAGTAATCCTAGGCGCATTACTTTGAGTTGGCTTTTTTCCTTTTTTGTGCACAACTCACCAATTGCAAATGATGCAGTCATTTACGAAAATATGTCTAGTTTATGAGTGTTTCTCAGTTACTTGAGGCTTTAAGATTGATTTCCTTTTAACTTTAACTTTATGGTAGGAGAGCCACACGAAAGAGCAATTTGTTTTGTAATATTAAGGTTTTTTTTTACAAAATAAAGCGCAACGTTGAAAAATATCTGCGAGCTACTGAATCTCTTTCGGTGGTAGGTGTTCAATCCAGTCAACACGCAATATTGGGATAGATGAGAAACAAGACACATACCACTATATTGACCAGTGCAGAACTTCGTTAATATTTTAAAAGCCGCCCGCAAATGGCATAGGCAAACCACACGTTTTTTTATTTTTATTTATTTATTTATTTATTGCTTTTGAGAAACGCCGTCATCTTGAGGTCTGCATGCACACTGCAGATCACATAGAGCGTTAAATTAAGCGACCGAATAACTGCAAAATCCTAAACATCACTGGCCCAGGAGTCAGCACAGTGATAATTCCTGGAAGTTCATTTCCTTTGTCGCACAGTCTCGGCTCCCCGCAGTACAGCGCGGAAGGAAACAATGTTGAGTCTTAGTGAACTTAACCTTTACGTTTGCTTCCTTTGTACATAGCCATACGCGCATTTACCGCGGGGGTAAGGACAAGAAATGCGCTCGCCCCCACACGTCCTTCCGAATGTGGACGTTCTCGGCAACACAGGGACAAAATACAACTGAGGTGAAGTTCTTTCAGCAGCGCACGCGCAGTAATTAATGAATATTTATTACTATTGCGTATTGAATACTCATTTATTCTAAGTGTAGGTTTTCCTTCATTCCTTCCTTCCCCCCCCCCCCCCCGACGCGCGGGGCAGGCTTTCTGCTGTGCAAGCCTCCTGTGTAACGCCTTGGCGCCTTGCCGGCCAGCATGGCGGAGGAGGCTACCATGGTGCACATCCTGTAAAGCAAGATTGAGCTTCCTCAAACCCTTCCCTACCAATAGGTGTGTGTGGGGGGGGGGGAGGTGAAGGGTGGGGGGTGGGGGGGGTAGGTGCTGCTGCACAGTCTTTTGTAAAAAGTCACAGTTTCACCGCTAAGGGTGCAGCAATGAATGCGACACCAACAAATTGTACTGTTATACGAAGTGAGGCTGGCAGCCAACTCTTCTGGATCCGGTCTCACGCAACTCTACAAAACCCTGGTTTAAGAGAATACGGCCGCTCCAGGGACTCTTCGCACATTCTCTTCGCGTTGAGAGCGCAGCACGCGCTCGTCGCTCCCACTCGCGCGCTATTACCCGGGGGTAGATCGTACAATGCGCTGGGGTATCTTATCAATTTGGAGTTTATACGCGACTGACGGCGACGGCGACGGCAAAAACCCGTCGAGACTGTTCATATAATTGCTATCGCAATAAAATTAACACAGCTTAGCACTACTTGTGTCAAGCCTGGAGGAAAGTGCGGAGCTGGGCGGTCTTCCTTGTTTCTCTTTGATTTTTTGTTCCTTTTTTTTTTCTGTGATCTATGTCTTTTTTTTGTCTGTATTTCTATTCCTTTCCTTGTTTCTCTATCTGTTTTTTTTCTCTCTCTCTCTATTTCTTTCGATACCTTTCTTTGATTCCCTCTGTCTTTCTTTTCCTGTGTTCCCTTTCTTTCTCTCTATTTCTGTCTTTCGGTTTTTTCTTGGATACTTTACTCTCTCTTCTCCTTTCCCTCGTCCTCATACTCACATTTCTCCTCCTCACCCTTACTTCCCCTTCCCACTTCTTTACAATACTATACTACACAAGGCTATGCTATGCTCTGCTGGCGTGCCTGGATAGACGAGTGGTTACGACGCACGCCTTCGGATCGTGGGTACGCGCGGGTTGTAATCCCGCCTGGCGAAGGAATTTTTTCCCGTTAAGAATTTTCGTCTTTTTTCATCATTTATTTTTCTTTCTCTTTCTTAGTACTCGTTATCTCACCCATCAGCAATATTGCATACCACGCCGGACAAATTGGCGCACATGTTGTGCCCAAACCAAAAGACGAAGAGCACGAATAGAGTGCGCGCCCGTTTAAGATGATGTTAATTTTTGTTCAAGACTAACGTGGCTTCTCAGAATTTAAACAGCTCTGCTGTCTAAAGTACATGCTATATGTCGGGGGCAAGGTATGCTATTTACATCCAGCCCCTTCTTTTTTTTTAAAGGTGGGATTGTAGGCCCCACAATTAAGGGCACCAGAGATTCTGACAAAACCTGGTGAATCTGTGTTGGATCTTGAGGTTGAGTGTTGCACACGTGCCGCTGCGTCCATTATTCTGGTAAGGAGGTTGAGGTGTTGCGAATTGGCGCTGCTTCACTTATGTATGGTGTGGTCAGCCTCTATTATAAGTCTAGTTTGGCCATGTGACCACTTATAACAGTAGCAGCGGCAGCTGAATATCTAAAAGCGATTGGCAAGCCTTCAATTGCCTTTTTGACCATGAAGCAAGCTTTCTTGTGATGGACATATGGGTATTTACCGGTTTTCATTGATGTCGCGTCAGCAGCAAACAACAGCGTGAAATTGTGTGTGCGTCCATGAAATGCGTGCGCTCGTTTCGGAAAGTTGAAATCAGTTGGAAGTCAGCTCTTGACATTGTTTGTTGCCACTTCCACCATCTTCTGTGTACGTGCACGCTGTCGTACATCATATGGGAATACGAACTAACCTAATCGCATACCTTGCTAAGGTTAAATGAAACCTTGGGCGTCACATAACGCAGCTTGCACGGTAGCCCAAAATTGCAATCACCTAAGAATTAATAGCTATTGTGATTGGAGGATGTTTTTCAGTGAGCGTGTTGGAACATGGTTACGGGAATTCTAAAGATATCCCACATTACAAAGTCACGAACTCCTTGCATGCGCCACCAATAAGGTAGCTACGCAGAAACGGCGCCGTGGGGGCCGGCACTGCTGTCAGTTTCTCTCGGTACAGAGGTCAAAGCCCAGTGCCTGGTGGACGCACGCCATCCCTCAAATAAAAGAACACACAAATGAGACACTAACCCCCGTATTCACATACCTAACTTAACCTTATACTTGTGACTTAAGTTAACCTTAGCCATAAGTCCGCCCTTCACGCGTTTCAAGAACCTACCTTGTACTTATCGTGGAACTTTCCTCGCACTTAAGTAAGGCTCGGTTAAGGTAGCCTATGACCTACCTTAAGGCTTCCTTGTAGGCAAAGAACATGGCGGGGGACGACAACTTTGCGAAGTTCGTTGATTATGTGGACCGCTATGAAGGAATATTGAACAACACAGAGTACGCATACACGCCACCGCCTCGGGGAGTCCTCAAGGATCGACGGAACCCTGTGGATACCTACGAAAAGCAGGAATTTTTGTGTCACCCCCGCCTCACAAAGTGCCGTGAAGAAGCTGCTGGCTGTGCTGTTTCTGGAGAAAAATATCAACGGTCGTGTGTTCCCTGTGCCGCCTCCTCGTGCAGCTGCTCATCGCATCGCGCTTTTATGGAGTGGGCACGTTTAAACTTGGGAGCGGCGACCTTGTCAGTGCCTCGCAGCCGACCGTGTCACGAGAATACAGTCCAGCGGATGTCTGCCTTGATTGCAAAAAAACAGCGTTTCCCGTACAGGTAAAATTTCCCAAAGTAGCGCTAACACTTTTCTGGTTGTTTGGTCGGCCGAACACGGATGCACATTGTGTCGGTATAGCGAGCTGCGTCCACGTTTTTTTTTCTCTGAAGGGACACGGCGTCCGTCTTCATGTTTTCAAGTATACCTCACGGTAATTGTTGACAAACTCCGTCACGACGCCGCACTCTTCGTCGTTAAAGTTCACTATAGTGCGCCGTTCTATAATAAATGTAACTTCGTGAAACAAATACTGCAAAACTGCTCAAACAATCAAGTGAAATTTAAAAAAGCGAGAAAAAATGACAAACGGTGAAGCCAGCGCAAAAATACCATCAACGAACACAGCAAAAACACACAAGACGTCGAAATAGCAGTGACCTTACGACCCCACTGCGTCGACGGGGGTTGAACAAATGTGGCTAGACGAAACCCGTGTATTTTACCGAAAACTCCCAATTGTACACTCGCTCACATGCTCTGGCAGTGCCCGGCGTTACGTAGCGCGAAGTTCAGCGCAGAACAGGACTGGCAGGGAGGGGGCCCTTAAAAAGCTCCGGAGCTCTCAGTCCAGCTCTCGGCAGTCCAGGAGGCCTGCGAACGGGCGGAGGGCCATGGCCTTCCAGTTCCGGGCGTGGGCGCGGCCAGCAACTGTGGCGGACCTCTCCCCCCTTCGGGGGGTGTCTGATCGGGGTCCTCCAGGACCAAATAAAGTTTATTTCACCTCACCCAGTGCCTTAACAAACATTTCTGTTGTGTACGTATGGCTGCTTCTGTGCATACTCTTCTTGGTTTCTTGCAATAAAACTAAGTTATTGCTGCTCGAGGTAACCATTTTGTAGCAAAAATTTACCTAGTCTCACTGCCAGGGCATATACTTGGCGAGGTAAGGACGCCTTTCATAAGGCGCACTTATGACAAGATAAGGCAGGTTTTTGAAACTCACCTTATGCTTTTCTTATACTTTTCTCTTCCTTTCGTAAGGTCGGTTCATGAATACGGCGGTAAATGCGTCTACCACGCAGATACAAGAGCATTGACTCGCATTCGTTGCAGCCGAAACAAGGTCGAAGTAATGTACACCTCAATGGCGGTGGTGAGGAGCCAGCCTCTTACGAGGCTTGTACCACGCAAAGCAGTAACAGTGACAGGCACCCTGGTGGTGCTGATGCATTACAAGTAAGCCCATTGGACAGAGATCTCCTTGCGAAGTTGTGCTAGAAGGCAAACTAGGCAGCCCCCCAGACAACCACAAGAATAGTCGTGGTGTCACGCCATGTTCCACTCCACCCAGAAATATGCACTGCCATTCACCAAAGGCAGAACCAATGAAAAGCATAAGCCGAAGGCCGGATTACTTCCTCCGAAGAAGCGTATTTGAGGAATAGGTTACTGAACGAATAGGTATTCATATTAAAATTATCAGCGCGAAATAAAAGAACACTAGACAGTGACTTATTAAATTTTTCTTATTGTGTGCTGTTCTTTCGCGCTTAGTTTCCTTATCAAGAAGTACATTACATTAAAGCCTGATATTATGCCAGAAGAACCAGAGCTTCATGACGGCGCGGAACCTACTCGTCGACACCACCTCAGAAGATGCGGCCACGCAGGAGGGGTGCAAAAGCGAGCAGCACAAACTCTGATACATACTTCTCACATAACATACAGGTAGGGCGAGGTAGAGCCAACGGCTTGCAGTTTACTGATAAAAGGAGCCCCGCTTGAGACAAAGCTCCCACCGCTACGACATACCGGTGCATCTCTCATCGCAGGAGGCTAAATCGAAGGAAATTGTACACCTTACCCACAGCTAACGAAGACGCATGAAAAGGCACTTCATGTTGCAGTTCAAGAGAGTTTGATACCAAACAAAGACAACCACTTGTTAACAACCAAATAAGCTGAAAAACAGCCAGCGGTACGCCGGCTCTTGCTCAACATGTTTCAAAAATTGAAGGACACTTTGTGCATTCCAAAGTGTGTTCGGTGAAAGCTTGTGGCCGTTCGACTGACTATGCCATGTCTTTTTTTCTTTTACACTCTCTGTGGGATGGCACACAAACGGAATGTGTGCGTGTTTTCTTTTTTAATTTTTTTTACCACGAATCGCAGCGAGACGCGAGACTAATCTGCCTCCGTTCGCATGCGTTCGTATTTTCTCGCGCTTTGCGCATCGTGCAGACGATATATCCGCATTCCAACGTTTAAATTGACGGACACTTTGTAAATTCCAAGGTGTGTTCCGCGAACGCCTGTGTCCATTGAGACGGGGTCGATCAGAATGGAACGCGATGCGTGCGTCTCCCTCCTTGCATGATTGGAAACGCTGGGCACAGCGACGCTACGCAAGCAAAGCGCGAGCGCCGTAGAGTCCAACGCGACCGGCGTCCGTTTGCGCGCCCCGGCGGCCACCGGGCACCGTGCCAGGGCTCGGACGGACGGACATGGACGGACAGACGGACGGACACGGACTGACTGAATGGATGACGAACGGACAAACGGATATGGACGGACACGGACGGACGGACGGACGTGAGCATGAGACATTAAAAGCTTTCGCCTTAAAAGTCCGGACCTCACGTATATCGCCTCCCCTCCTCGTGGTACCATCGGAGACGCTACTGTCTAGTCTCGGTTTCTAGAATCAGATTGTAGTGTTGAGGGAAGGTGCGACCACCGAAACTGCGTTTGAATTCTCGCGAAAGGCAAACCACTCTGGATTAGGCGGCGGGTCTGGTTGACTAAACTTCAATAGTTTACTTTGCTGTTAAGGCGAAAGCCTTTAATGTCTCATACCCGCGTTTGACCGTCCATCCATCCGTCCGTACCCAGGGGCGGTATTACGTAAGCGTTCTATCATAGAATGGTGAATGGATTTAACAGGCGAACGAGAGGGAGCAAACAGCCAATGGGAGAGCTGGAGAATTCAGGAATGTAGCGAGCGCATCAATAACTATATATTTATTATAGCTGAACATCAGTATTGGGAAGCATTGTTCTGAAAGCTTGAAATTGAAGAATGGGAATACTTAAACAATTTATTTGTGTTAATGTATTTTGGGGACGCTAGGTGGCATCGCATTTGGACTGAAGTCGTTCGGTGGTGTATTTCCCAGACTATCAGCGCTGGATTGAGGTAAGCCAGGCACAAAACAGGCTAATTCGATTCGGAGTGGAAGTTACACCTCGGAAGTGAAGCCAAGAATCCGCCATCTTACCAGTGGCAAGATATAACGTTAGCAGGTAGCGAAGAAAAAGCAGCGTTTTCCTGACTCGCCCTACCAGTTTAGCTTGCGTAATCTTTTGGGACAGAAAATGCTCCACGTGTGCCTCTGAGTTGAAGTTTTCTTGCGGAGCTCCGAATACTGGGCAAATTTCCTTGGAGATCAAGTCATCAGTACTAGTCCGGATAGGCCTTCATCGTGAACAACGATGTCTTATCTTATCAATCGCCTGGCGTTTACACTAAGAGAGCAAGGCCACTTTACCTCGAAGCGGGTACCACCTGAAAAGAGCGGGTTTATGATACAAACCAGGGGCAAACCGTGGCTTCACCTTTGCCGGCTATGCATTGCGAGTGCTTCCACTCCAGCATTTTTTAGGGGCGAAGCTCCTTAGGGTGTGGGTCGTTCCCTCCTCTGTAATAGTATGTTGTAGTAGCCTCTTCTAGTTAGTTTTAAGAATTGTTCACTAAATGGCGTTGTGTGTATATGTCCTTGGAAATAATATCCCTAGGTGGTGTTAGTGGTTTCCGTATAGTTGACGATTAAAGAGGATAGATGGCGCTGTTATAATTGGGATCGTCGGGCCGACGCGAAACTCAGAGTCCAGCACCGGAGGTGGACTCCATCGTGATCAACGGTGAGGTGACCTTCACCAGAGAGGAGGTAGTCAGCTCCACAGTGCTCTCGTGTGAGTCGTACGCAAAACCAGGGCAGCCGGTATCGCGGAGCATGCGGCGGCTCCGGTACTCACGGCGGCACAACCCATAGCCAAGGACGCGTGGCTTTCACAACTCACAGCAGCGTTCTGTGGCGATGCATGAGGAGGCGAGGCGTTGCGTCGAGCACTGCCACCTACTCGGCTTCTGAGTAGGTGGCATCGTCTTCCTCTGTCGTGGAACGCGAACTGGCGTTGTCGCTGAGGTTGGGAGCGCCCGGAACACAAGTCGGCGACGCTCGTGCCCAGCTCACGATCGAACACCCAGGATCATGCAAAGACGTGACACGTGTTGTCACGTCTTTGCATGATCGAGTGGCCAATGTACGGGGGGGATTCATGGTTACCCAAATGATCCCTCCGAGCTTCGCCCACTCACCATCATTCACTTCTTGGATATGCTGTGATCTTTTAATCCTTCTTGGGTTCTCCGCACTCAAGCGCGTCAACGTCAACGGTCGGAAGGCCGGCCGCTCCGGCGTCCCAAGTAATTACGTCACAGCCTACATCACAGCCACCATCTTGAAATGAGCCGCCAGCCAGAGGAGCGATAACTGAAGGCGAAATTGGCGCTAGAGTCGATGGCGAGGCAAAATTAAAGCAGCAAATGGCAGCGCTTGCAGCCGTGCCGGCAAAGCTGTGCTCCCCGCGCCGGCGCGGGCCGCGTGCAGCCGTGTTTCGCCGCCGCCATCGGAGCCCGTCGAAGCCGCCGGCCGTTATGCAAAGTTTCGTTATGTTCCGTTACTTGGCCGGCGTGTGTAGTTATTGCGGTGCCTGCGTGTGCGCTCTTGCGACGTGATGGTTAACGGCATGCAGAATTCGTACATCGTGCAATGGTGCACGGATACTTCAAGGCCATCCGAGTTCCGCAAGATTCTTCCATGCTACGAAAAACTAAAGGTGAGTATGCGGTCTGCGTTCGCAGCCACACATGCGTAGCTCCATTGCAGTTCGGCAACAGTTATTGTTTTTCAATATAGCGGAATCGTAGAGAGCACGAGGTTACGGTTAATATCGCTGTTCCCCAAAGCAATGAAATTAAAGCACTCATAGTTTAACTTTTGCGTCTCTGACATGACTGCGGGCTAGGAAGTGCGTTTTGCTTTTTTTGCGGGTTTATCATTTCGCATACTTTAAATACGCGTTTCTGCAACTCGATGGTTCGCAGCTTGCACTCAGCCGAGTCGAGGAAACGACGTTTCCGTGATGCGTCTGCGTAATTTGCAGCGTTGGAATTCATAGTTTTCAATCGCTTTTTTTTTCAGGACGGGAACGTTGTCGGAGTATTGGATAAGGCAACAACTGATGCGTTCGCCCAAGGAGGGGTTAACAGCTGTGAAATGTTCTGTCTGCGAAGTGTCCATCCGCAACTCAAGTGGACCAGCTTTCTATTCTGCCCCCCGGTGCTTTTTTTTTCGGTGCGTGAATATTCTATGTCAGTATACTTACAGCTAAAGAAGTGCTCTTCGTGTTTATGTATTATCTCTGTAATTACCTATGGAAAAAACTGCTCTAAGAATTCATGTGTATAGGCATGAGAGAGTCTTTTTTTTGTGAGCCTTGAGTGTCCTATATGTAGAGTTTTACTGTTTGTGTTTATCACAATGAAGTGCTCAGTGTACTCCCGGCATGACATCCTCCATTCAATGACGTTATCTTCGGCTAGACATTGCATTCCCGGTATAAGAAAAGCTGTGTAGTAGGCTTATTTCACCTGACTGTTGAGTGATACGCTTTTCTTTGAACGTTATGTGCTACGCTGCATAAACTGACCATCGCCATTCATCCCGTTGCCACCAGCTAACTCTTAAGCAGTGGTCAATTCCTAATAATGTGTCTTGCTCTTTTTAGTGAAATGTACTACTTACTCCGCCAAATGTGCTTTTTTTTTCATTTCGTTTATCAGCAGTGAAGTCCTGCATTCCATATATATGTTAGCAACATCTAAGCAAATATATGAGTGGTTGTTATGTGTTTCGTATCAGTACAACGGTTAATAAGTAGATCATTGCATCATTATTTCATATTTAGATGTCTTGCGATTCTTTATTGTTTTTGCCATGCATTGAAATTTCTTTTATACTTCGTGACCCTGTCTCATCAAAGGCTCCTCTGCGCTTAGGTCAGTATTGCACCTAAGGAAAGTCATGTTCTTTATATGTTTAATCGCCAAAGGGCCTTCACATTTCAATGTGTTCGATTTTTTTTAATTTCTAAATTCTGAACTTTGCAATGAGCTTTTGTGCTGTTTAGTCATGGAGACATTGTGCATTCTTCCCTTCTGTTCTTCTGAACTTGATCGTGTTCATTGTATACAAATCTTTTGTCTCGGAAACGGACCAATAAAACGAGGTCAAGATACGTTGTGGGTGGAATTCGTCCTTTATGCTCTGGCACCTACTGGCTGCGTGCATTCAAACGCACTGCGAACAGCGATAAAGCACAGCGCACCGCGATAACGTACAGCGCACGCAAGCACGCAAGAAAAAATGCCCCCACCTCCCCGAAGGGAATCGTGAGGAAATGCGAATGCATTCATTTCTTGCGCCGACACCGACTTCTGCCATCGCCTTGAGAGGCGCCCAGCCAGCGAACGGTCGAGAGTGAGGCTCGAGCGGACGGGAGAGTGGGGGCGCAGGGAGGCGAGAGAGCGAACGACGAGAGAAGGAGCGGCGAAGCACTGCACTTACCCTCTCCTACAATCTCGCACCACATGCTCCGGTTGCTAGGGGCGAGGATAAGCGCGCGCGCCCGCAGCTGTTGCAATGGGATAGGGAGTGAGAGCGGAGAGATAGCACCTGCCGGCGCGCGGATAACGCCGGACAACGCCGGATGCCTGACATAGCTGATTAAAGGCCTGACCACACGTACCCGTTGCAGCGCGTCAGCGCGTGGCATTTTGACGCGGCGCCGTGCCCTCTCCCTATGGGAGAGGGAGGGCACGTGGCTACGCGAAGCTGCGCGCCCTCTCTCTCCATAGGAAGAGGGCGCGGCGCCGCGTCAAAGAGACGCGCGCTGACACGCTGCAACGGGTATGTGTGGTCAGGCCTTAAAGAAATGCATTCGCAATTAAAAAGAAAAAAGGCGCGCCACGCACACGGCATAAAAAAAAAAACGGCGCGCGGCACGAGAGAAGAAAAAGCGAGCGGCAAAAAAAAAAAAAAAAAAAAAAAAAAAAAAAAGCGGCGCGCGGCATGAGAGGAGAAACAGCAACCCCCTCTCTCACCCCCAAAAAAAAAGAAAAACAAAACTAAAAAGGCGCGCGGAGTGGGAGGGAGAGGGGGCGAGAAGCGAGCGGCTGTTGTTACTGTTGCCCTGATGACGCCAACAGCGTTGTCACTACGTAGCCGCTACGTAATCGCCGCCATTAGCGAGCCGCCACTCGCAAGGGGCGTAACTCTACGGGTTTTTTGGCGCTCTCGGCGCTACCGCGGTAGAGTGCCTTTATGCGCTCGTTCGCTCCCGCTCGCGCGCATCGAGGCACTCTATACCGCGGCGGAGCGTTTGAATTCTATGTCCCTATGGGAGGTATACAGAGAAACCGACCCCTGCTTACGTTTCGATCCAATCGAAGTCGTCCGGAGACCGTTTTGTATCCATTATATTCATAGAACCGGGCCTCCGCCCGTTCTCTGCACATTCCGTGGCTATTCTCACGTAATGACCGTCAGGATAGCCTCGACCAATCGTGTGCGGCTCCTTCACGTTCTTCCGTTCGATCCATTCCTTGTTCTACGATAGTAGTAGGAGAAACTTTATTTTACTGGAGGGAATTAGGGCGAAGGTGGGTGGGTCCCCCTAGTCTAGGGCCCCACTGGCCTTTGCGGCTCGCTGGGCCTGATCGAGCAGAGCAACTTGGCTCTCTCGGTCCTTGCTCGCAAGCCAAACCTCCCACTGCCTCTCAAATGGGTTTGTCCCTAATAAGGGCGAGTTAAATTCGGGTCACCGGAGTCTACACGTCCACGTTATGTGAGTGAGGGACGGTCCGCTTCAACACCACGGACATGTGTCCGGGTACTGCGTTGGGTGGATTTCGTTGAGGATTAATAGATTGGGGTACGGGGTCCAGATTCTCCCCTTCTACGATAAAACGCTTTCAAAGTAGCAGTGTCGATATCTCTGCGTCCGTCATGATACACACCAACAATCATGTCGCTGGTTTGATTTCGGAAACTTGAACGTCCTGGTAAAGCTTGTTCAATTTCCTAACATCGCTGCTCAGCCAAACATTATACTATGAGCAGTAACGATGAACCTTTAAATAAAAATATGCGTAGTGCTTACATTCGCCGACAAACAGTACTTGCGGTTTAGCGGAAACGAGCTAGCGCGACTGTGTCACAGCAGAAGGGCAGGCGCGCCGGCAAGCGCTTCCACGGCAAGCGGTTCGGAGAAGCGCCCCAAGAATGTGGATTCCCCGATACCAAACGCTATACCGAACGCTCATAGACACCACAGGCTTTCTCTCTCTCTCTCTCTCTCACACACACACACACACACACACACACACACACACACACACACACACACACACACACACACACACACACACACACGCACACGCACACGCGCACACACACACACACAAATGGCATAGTCATTCGAATTACCACAGGCTTTCACCGACGACACTTCGGAATTTACAAAGTGTCCTTCGATTTTTTAAATTATGTTCGATGATTGCTCTTTGCTGAGCTCTTC
The DNA here is from genome assembly GCA_030522465.1 of Rhipicephalus appendiculatus. Lineage (NCBI taxonomy): Eukaryota > Metazoa > Arthropoda > Arachnida > Ixodida > Ixodidae > Rhipicephalus > Rhipicephalus appendiculatus. The sequence goes on from JALIZH010015250.1 coordinate 26,191, forward strand.
GCAATGTCATACGAAATTATTATTTTCTGCTTGCACATTTACAGAGCTCTGACTTATACACGAAAACAAAAATAGCTGCGAGAGTTCTCATTTATATCCAGAGGATACACTCACATGATCTATAATCACTGACAAGATTGACAGCTATCATCAGCACTTGAAAAACCGGATATAACAAAACTACAACTTTACCATCACTTTACATAATAGCTATCGTGAAACGCGCATAGGTATTATGTCGTGCTGTGTACACTAAAGCAATATTAAGGACTGCGGAATGCGGCTACAATTGTTAAGTGCCGTCAATTCCCTGGAAACTCCTGATGAAAACAAGCGCATGTGGAGGCCTGTGTTATCTAAACACACTCTTAGGATAGTTTCCTCAGAGAACACTTTCAGATAATGTTGTCATCGACGATATCTGCGTCATATAATTTAAAAACACTTAGCGCGCTAATGAAAAAATTACACCATCTCCCGCTGAAGGGAGCCATGTGTAGATGTGAAGCAGCGGGCGCTAACGCTTACACTGGCCGCGGCGTTGACGCTGGCGCTCGTCGCAGCGTTGCGCAGGAGAGAAAACTGGGGAGGCGCATTGCAAAGCACGCAGTGAGGGAGCGGTGTTTCCTACTGGAACATGCCAATCACTGCTAATGGGCAATGAGAGACAGAAGACTCCGACTGGACACAGAGACCCGCAGTCCTCTTTTTTAGTTAACGCGCACGCTGCGAATTTTTATTGTTCAACAACGCACAGGAGAAATCTCCCACCGGCACCACTTTGCAGGTCAATGTCCAGTGCCATATATACGGGGTGGCCAGTGAACGGTTGTGCAGCGCGAGCAGTCGGTTTTTTTCAACCAAGAAACTCGCTAGCAGACGCTGCCTGCGTCCGCGTCGCGAGGCGAGAGAGGGGGAAGCGTAGAAGAGGGGAGAGAGGGGGGGGACGCGCATGCGCATTGGGAGTGTGGACGCCGCGGGCAGGGATGCCTAGAGGAAAGAGGGGGGAGCGTAGGAGAGGAGAGAGAGGGGGGGACGCGCATGCGCAGTGGGAGTGTGGACGCCGCGGGCAGGGATGCCTAGAGAGGGGGGGAGCGTAGGAGGGGTAGGCGCATGCGCAGTGAGGGTTTTGTTGCCGCGGGGAGGGATGCCTAAGGAGAGAGAGAGGGGGAGAGGAGGTTTTTTTATTTTATTTTTTTTTAAGTGTGTGCGCATGCGCAGTAAGGGTGGTCAAGCGGCACACCTCCACCACCACCACAGGATTAAGCTTCGCCATAAGATGCTTCACATCTAAAAAGCGACTTTAGCCAACTTTTGCCAACAAACCCAATTCATGATCATCGTTGCAAAGTCACGCATCCGTCGTCGCCAAACCATCGATATCGAGCTGTCTTAGCCGTCGTTACAGTATAGTGCCTTCTAATAAAACATAACAATAATTAGTGCGTCCATTACCAGACATTACCAGAGAAGTTTGGAAATCTTAATCGTGTGCGCATTTAGTGTCTGCAGCCCGAGAGAGCTTTTGTCTTACTCTGTAATAACGTTATATTGTTTCTCAGGCACTGTTTTCAAGAGAGACATGCACGATTCTTACATTTTACATTACTACTACTCCGAATATGCAAATAAGTGAAGCTCACACATTCATTTCATTTAAAAGTACTTATAAAACCAAAAAGCAAATTTTTTGAAGAAAAATAACCGACAGGCGACATCGGAAGTCATTTAAAATATCTAATCAAAGTAACCGGTCCTCTTATGTTAACTTAAAGTAATTCGCATTAAGAAAAGTCATTACCTTAAGTGCAACAGACTTCCAAATAAAGAATAAAGGAGTTGTTTTGCACGTCACAGCTTTAGCAGGTAAGCCTTTATTCACGCAGCACTTGACTGAATGTTCTACCTCTTAACAATAGTTTTCTTCGTTAGGATATATAACACATCAAAGCCGTTTTTGTGCACTCGTTCACTTCCTGCGTATCTCAACGCCAGTATGTACAAGGCCTCTCTTGCGGTGATCCTCATCCTCTTCAATGTCGCACCACTGCTCGCCGGGTTCAAAATTTTCGGTATGTTCAGAGAAATATTTTCAAAATTATTTCAAAGCACACCCAGCGCTTTAGTTCCGTATATTAATCTCGCTGCAAGGAAGAGCACAAATATCTAAAAAGAAAACGTTGCTTAGTGAGCTCTCAAGAAATTGAATGCCTGGATACTTCGGGAACTTTGTACTAAAGCAGGACCGTTCTTTTAGGGTGAAGTAATATGCTGAGGACTAGAGCACCCTACACTTCCTACAAAATTGCCACCAATTTATAGCGCTAGCCTTCGCTTTTTGCTTTCTTATCAATTTTCTACAGTGACATGTAGAGGCATTCGTGTTAACAGATACGCATACATGCAGGAACTTTCTTTTTTTTATAAAAAAAAGGGCCTATCTTCATTTGTAGGCGCCGGCACAGATGCTTGTGGCATGCGTAGGGACTTCCACAGCCACAATGAGCGTATCCAGCCTATAGGATGAGCTGTATATAAAACCGGTGAGACGCAAGTACGCACGCAGGAAATATTGCGGAGCAAAAAAAACTTGTTTCTTGCTCTGCGAGATTCACATAATTTAATGCTACTATGAGCGACGGCACTGATACTTTGTGCGTCCTAAGGCACAGCTTCGAGATCGGTGGAAGGATTCAGTAGCACGCTATGGAAATACGTGTTAGGAATTTTGCAGCTCCTCTTAAAGTGTCCAGTACCTGACCTAACCAAACATTGCTGTGCTAAAACGCATACGGTTCAACTTACGCACATGAACAAGCATGGAACTTGGCGGAACACATAGTACTGTACGAAATGTTAATAGAGTACTCGTCTGTCGTGTTACAAAAAAAAACCCAAGTTCCCTTTCGCATTGACGTAAGGCGACTCGCAGCCGATAGCCCTATTATTTTTCTTCGCAGTCGATGTATTGATAATGCCCCGCCACCCACCGAAATATTTTAGCATCTAATGCGGTTTTGAAATGCCTCCAGGATCGGAGGCGTTTCAAGCTTTCTGCAGCTCACCTGCTTTTGCAAAGACTCCGTGATCTGCCCACCTTTGATCAAGCGACGATATCATGTGATGACGTCATTATGTGACATCACTTGACGTGACATCATTATGACGTCATAAACTTTGGTGGTCTGATGCCACGATGACTTCATCACGTGATGATAACTTCTTGCATTCCTCGTGCTGACGTCACCAAGGCAGGTCTCCAACGCAGGACACCGGTCAATTTTCGCATTTGGTGAGGACTTCCTGACTTTTGCTCTAATATGAAGCCGTTATCGTGGCCTGCTTGAAGGCGGCCGGATAATTATGCATGCCAATGCTGTCATTGGACCACCTGGCGAACGCTACATTCTATCGCCAATTACGCTTAGTTTTGCTACCGTCGCGTCGTATTTTTAGTTTAGGAGGGGCATGTTCTGAGCAACAAAGTCAGGTCTTTGTCACTGCCTGCTTGTCTGGGGGCTACATGTTCGCATGTCAGTGCAACGTCGCACGGCCGGAAATATCTGGCGCCGTGCACAATTGCAGTTTTTGCCATAAATATATTCAAAGCATGTAATGATACCAGGCACTTTGAATATAAATTCGAATATGCTTCCATAGGGGATCATACCGATCCCCTATGATAAGAAGAGGGTCGTACTTATGACCGTTCGCATAAGAGAGAGCCATCTCACATAGGATTTTTGCGTTCAGCGAATAAAATGCTGCCGCAAATTGCTCTATGTCCTTTCGAAAGCTATAGGAGAGCATCTTATGAGAACAAAAACTACACTAAACGATTGCAGATAGGACAACATAGACTAACGTGATTTCCTTCTTCCGAAGTATGCTTCTTTTACTGATTTACTGAAAGAAATTTATAAAGTTGTTTTTATGTTTTCCGCATAACAATGGGGTAAGGACCAGAGGCCAAAGGTTGCAAAATTATAGCTTGAGTGCACCTGAGGCAAGTCAAGCTATGTACATGGCAGAGAAACAAAAATGTGTTCAGCGATCAAAATCATAACATGGCATATACAAATGCCTGATTGCATTAAAAATGAACGCTGATGAAGTTACAACGAAAATGAAATACTCCAGTAGTATAATATACAAAAGGTAGATAGCCTGTGCACTGGACCTTACGAAAAATTGTTTATATTCTGTTGGTGTTAAGGTAACTATATCACTATGATTTATTTGTACCGCGTGTATTTAAAACGCTCGCATCCATTTGTGTTTTATAATGAGCTGATTGTGGAAGTGTTATACTGTGAGGTGCCCGCTGAGCCTCCTATTGTACTTGTATGCGTGAGCATCGCTAATGAGATTAGAAACATTTTATGTACGTCAACATCACCAATAAGTATGCGGATGCGTAGGCGCCGTATGACACTATATCTGAAGAAAACTTACCAGACATTATACATGCATTCAATAAAGAGATGTGCGGAAAATACATTTAGAGTAGATACAATTATTTTAAAGGATCTCAACTTATTCCAAAGACAACTGTACAAAAAGAGGTCGGTTTGGTTAAACTGGCTTACGGATACGTAACTGTAATGTGTTGATCAGAGTAATTGCTCACCGATTCCTGTGACGCGCAACCTCAATTTAGCTGAATGCTGCTATCGAGAGAAAAGAAACGGCAACTTAGACGAAGGGGTTTCAAGTATAGGGATTGTATCACGTACATTTTTGTTTGCACAATAATTGTTGAGCAATAATGGATTATTTCGTGGTTTTATTATTATTGAGCTTAAACTGATAGTGTACCATATGTGCTTTTTCTCTTCGCAAACAGGGTATGAGATTCACTTTTTTCGAAGGAAGCCAACTACACCCCGGCCTCGTATGTTACCTTTGGAATTTTATATTTTATATTGCGCTGAACTGCATGGCATGACTGTGTGTGACGCACTCTTGAATTGTGAATTTTTATAGGAACATGGCGCATAGGAAGAGCTAGTGCTAAAACTAGAGACTAGCTTTGTACATGACGTCCGATACTGGCTACGGCAATGCGCCGGTTCTGATTAGGTCCGGCTATTGGCCGCTGCTACGTCAAATTGCTGGAGCTAATCGCGGAGGTTACACTTTGTATATCCGCAGTGTACAGGGTCACTCCGGTTATATTTGGATTCACACGATCATTACAACACTGATATGTTGTAACGAACGAGACAGACACAACGCCGGTTCGTCGTGTAAGTTATTCTAATCTGACCCTCTTCTTCCTATAACTCGCACTAGCTACGGGCGCGCCCGAGCCCCAGTGCATATCTTGGTCATTACACTCAGCGATGACTGCGAGCGTGAGGAGTCGCCGACAATGTATCTCGCGGGTAGTGCTGGCTACATCGCGGAGGTAGGTGTCGGTCACGCAGCGATGCCATGTGTATTGTCAAATATGCATCTGGCGGCTGGCTTTGGCCGTGTCATGGAGGTAATGGGGGACGCGGTATGCGCCGGGAGGGGAGCGGGGTGGGGGGAGCCGCAACACATCCGAGGAGGCACCGCGGGACTCATGGTTTCTCGGTGCTTCGTTTTGGTTACATCATCATTATTGCCAACACTGGGAGGATGGTCATAACCGATTGTCATTATGAACAAGGCTTCGGTATGGAACCCGAAACGTCGTTTTAGATGCGAAGCATCTTATGCTCGGGGCTATGTCCGTCCCTCCCGCGTCCCCCGTTCCCCGTCCCGCGTCCCGCGTCCGGCCACTTTCATGAAGTAGGGAAGCACCCATTATGCGAACCAGAACACTGTAGTAATATGAAGGCCGTCAACCCTACCACAGTCATCAGAGCAGGCCCGTAGCCGGGGGGGGGGGGCTAGGGCCCCCCGAAATACGGATAGATGGGGGTGTTTTACCGAGAAAAAATTGGCCGCGTATCTGCGTGCTTCGCTGCAAATGTCGCCGAAAGACGATAGTCTTGTGCCGACTGCACTGCATGAGCGGCATGAGTACCACAATTTAATAGCTGGGCTAGCCGCTGGGCTCGTTTTTCGGACGTTTTCCGGGCACGCTTAGACGGACGCCGGCGTTTATCCGCTGAAATTTGGTCGTCAGTCTTTTCTCTGCGTTCTCTGATCATGTCTTGTAGAGCGGGTCGTATTTCATCAAGCGGCCATATATGTTTTGCCTTGCCTGAGACAGCGCTCTTCTACGATGAATCAGCCGCATCTGGCTGACATTGATAAAACAGAAGAGGACGCCATCTACAGCGCTACCGGGGAACATCGGCTTGTGTTGAACTATGCTGCTGCCAGGTGGCAGCACCACAGCGTCGTTAAATCACTGGGCGGAGACTTGTTTTGTACACAGCGGCGCATTCTCAGCGGCGCATTCTCAGCGCCGCGTAATTAACACTAGGATCTTTATAATTACGTATCTATAGATTTTGTTGTAAAGGAACACTGTGAATAGTACTAAGGTATTGATGTTGTGCCTCAGGTATGCGTAATATTTGATTTTTAATTGCCCACGCTCACCCGTATGAACACATGCTCCTCGGTCAAGATTGGAGGTCGTAAGGCAGGGGGGTTAAACTTTGGCCAGCTAGCTGAATCGTGCGACGTGCCGACAAACAGGGAAACAGACAGACAGACAGAAAGACCAAAATTTCTCCGTTTAGGTATCCCAAGAAAGACTATCGTCTTTAAAAAAATAATGAAAATGGGGGGTTTTCAACAGGTGGGCCCCCCTGAAAAAATTTTCTGGCTACGGGCCTGCATCAGAGTCATGGCCGAGAGCACACGGAGGCTGCTTAGCGATGGCTAGGCAGGTGGTGTCTGTCGCCCAGGTTGACCCCATTCCTTGATCTTGCTTGCATGTGTTTGGAGGGTGCTTAGTCCGTCCCTCTTTCCCGCGTCCCACACCACCACAGCGCATGCGCGTTCCGTCCCCCCTCTGTCTCCTACGCTCACCCCCCTTTCTCTCCTCTAGGAATCCTCTACTCTACGGAGCGGCCCCCGCGTTTCACACCCCCCCACAGCGCGTGCGCGTCCCCCTCCCCTATCCTCTCCTACGCTCACCCCCTTTCTCTACTCTAGGAATCATCTACTCTACGGAGTGGCGCCCGTGTCCCACATCCCCACAGCGCATGCGCGTCCTCTCCCCCCTCTCTCCTCTAGGAATCCTCTACTCTACGGAGCGGCTCCCGCGTCCCACACCCCCCACAGCGCATGCACGTCCCCTCCTCCTCTCTCTCCTATTCTACGGTCCCCCCCCGTCCTTTCCTCTAGGAATCCTCTACGGAGCGGCGCGCACGACAGGTGGTGTGACAGCTGCATACTCCGCTGGGGGGCGCCACGGTAGTTCCGCGGTATGAAAATGACGGAGCGCGCGCGCCTCATTGTCTCTCCTGTGCAGCGCCGCGATGAGCGCCCGGACCGCTGCCGTGAAATGAGAGCGGCGACGTTCCTCCCGCTCAAGCTAATTATCTCCCCGCTGCTTCGCATCCACACATGGTTCCCTTTAGCGGGAGATGGGGAATTTTTTCTTTAAGCTTTTATATGGTCGGTGTACTTCGTTTCCTTCATCATGTTTCATCCCTACCAGACGGGTTTCCGTCGAACTCTCGAATTCATGGTCATAACCTGCGCCATGAATCTTCCGTGGCTTTGGGGGAACTGAGATTTCGTTTTGTTCAACCACATTCTCTAAGTTAGTAATGACGCGCTGACTCTTTTCTTTTTCACAGACGCCTGACGGCCTTCTAAGGGTATCCGTCAACGTGGCTTTTTGGGCTAGTTTGTCATATGTATAGACCGGATTTTAGGCAAATGCCTATTTCGTTCCTTGCGTTCCTATCGCGCCACTTTGATATATGAGCATGAATTAGAGTTTAAGCAGGGCTCCTATAATGTGTTTATAGCGCCTATAAATGCCTATTTTCAATATGCGCGCCTGTATGAACACTATTTAACCCAAAATTTCGCTTTCGAGTGCAGTTTGAGATCGTCATTCACGTGAACGGGCAACGTTGACTGGTGGGAACTCTATGGTGTTCAACCTAGTTCTTTGGTTCACTCAACTTCCGGAAAACGACCACTAGCAGCAGTGAAATGGGACGTACCGGCCACCATACGCCACCGCGCTAACATGGCCCCAATATTGGCCAATGCGAAAGCATGGGGGCCGTCACGGAAAATGAGTGTAGATAAAAAAATTAAAGCAGCATCGCACTAGTAGGGCCAAGCCTGAGGGAATAGGGGAGCTGGGCGGTCTTCTTTGTTTCTTTTAAATGCGAATGCATTTCATAGTCAGGCTATGTCAGGCATCCGGCGTTGGCGTTGTGCGGCGTTGGCGTTGTCCGCGGAGGAGGAGGATAGGTTGAGGAGGTGTGCGCGCCGGCAGGTGTAAGATGTGAAGCATCTTATGGCGAAGCTTAATCCGGTGGTGGTGGTGTACGGCGTGACCGCCCTTACTGCGCATGCGCAAACCCTTTAAAAAAAACAAAAATAAAAAAAAGCCCCCACCTCCCCGAAGGGAAATCGTGAGGAAATGCGAATGCATTTCGCGCGCGCTTCACTCCATTTATATATGGTGGTTGTGGTTCGAAGAAGGAAAAGGCGCCTAATTTCTGCAGCCCGGTCGGGAGCACGGCGCAGCGCCTCTTTTTTGCTTTTTTCTTGTTTTTTTTTAATTTTTTATTTATTTTTTAAATATTTTTTTCATATATAGCTCCGCCGAGCTCCGCCGCAGACCGCTTTTAGTTAACGCGCACGCTGCGAATTTTTATTGTTCAACAACGCACAGGAGAAATCTCCCACCGGCACCACCTTGGAGGTCAAGATTCATTGCCATATATACGGGGTGGCCAGTGAACGGTTGTGCAGCGCGAGCAGTCGGTTTTTTCAACCAAGAAACTCGCTAGCAGACGCTGCCTGCGTCGGCGTCGCGAGGCGAGAGAGGGAGAGGGGGGGAGCGTAGGAGAGAGAGAGGGGGGGCGCGCATGCGCAGTGGGAGTGTGGACGCTGCGGGCAGAGATGCCTAGAGAAGAGAGGGGGGGAGCGTAGGAGAGGAGAAGAGAGGTGGGACGCGCATGCGCAGTGGGAGTGTGGACGGCGCGGGCAGGGATGCCTAGAGGAGAGAGGGGGGGAGCGTAGCAGGGGAGAGAGGAGGGGGAGGCGCATGCGCAGTGAGGGTGTGGTTGCCGCGGGGAGGGATGCCTAGGGGAGGGAGAGAGGAGGTTTTTTATTTTTATTTTTTTTGAAAGGGTTTGCGCATGCGCAGTAAGCGCGGTCACGCCGTACACCACCACCACCGGATTAAGCTTCGCCATAAGATGCTTCACATCTTACACCTGCCGGCGCGCACACCTCAACCTATCCTCCTCCTCCTCCTCCGCGGACAACGCCAACGCCGCACAACGCCAACGCCGGATGCCTGACATAGCCCGACTATGAAATGCATTCACATTTAAAAAAAACCTCCTCTCTCCCTCCCCGCGGCAACCACACCCTCACTGCGCATGCGCCTCCCCTCCTCTCTCCCCTGCTACGCTCCCCCCTCTCTCCTCTAGGCATCCCTGCCCGCGCCGTCCACACTCCGACTGCGCATGCGCGTCCCACCTCTCTTCTCCTCTCCTACGCTCCCCCCTCTCTTCTCTAGGCATCTCTGCCCGCAGCGTCCACACTCCCACTGCGCATGCGCGCCCCCCTCTCTCTCTCCTACGCTCCCCCCCTCTCCCTCTCTCGCCTCGCGACGCCGACGCAGGCAGCGTCTGCTAGCGAGTTTCTTGGTTGAAAAAACCGACTGCTCGCGCTGCACAACCGTTCACTGGCCACCCCGTATATATGGCAATGAATCTTGACCTCCAAGGTGGTGCCGGTGGGAGATTTCTCCTGTGCGTTGTTGAACAATAAAAAATTCGCAGCGTGCGCGTTAACTAAAAGCGGTTTGCGGTGGAGCTCGACGGAGCTATATATGAAAAAAAAAATTAAAAAAAATAAATAAAAAAAATTAAAAAAAACAAGAAAAAAGCAAAAAAAAGGCGCTGCGCCGTGCTCCCGACCGGGCTGCAGAAATTAGGCGCCTTTTCCTTCTTCGAACCACAACCACCATATATAAATGGAGTGAAGCGCGCGCGAAATGCATTCGCATTTCCTCACGATTCCCTTCGGGGAGGTGGGGGCTTTTTTTTAGTTTTCTTTTTTCTTCCACTTTTTCTGTTTCTTTCCTTTCATTTTTTTTCAGTTCCTAGTTTTTTATCTTTCCCTATCTCTTTCTTTCTCTTTGTTGCTCTTTCTATTGTTCTTCCTATTTATTCCTTTTCCTTCTCTCTCCCTTTCTGTTTCTCGTTTGCTTCCTATTTCTATCTTTTTTTCTCCCTCTAATTCTCTCCCTCTTTCTCTGATTCTCTCTTTTTTTACTGTTTCTTTTTTGACATTTATTTCACTCTATTTCTCTCTTGCTCAATCTGTCTATGCTATGCTTTATTCTCTCCTGTCCTCCTTTTCCTCCTCCTGAACCTTTAACTCTCCTCCTCACCCCACTTTCTCACTCTCTTTTTTGTTCGTCACCCTTGCATTCTCTCTCTATTTTATTTTATTCATTTATTCTTTCTCTCTCGCTACTTCTATCGTTATTTCTCTTTATTCATTTTCTTTCTTTCTGTCTCTTCCTGTGATTTTTCTATCTTTCTTTTTTCTTACTTTCTGTCTATTTCTAATAATAATATGTGGGGTTTTACGTCCCAAAACCACGATATGATTATTAGAGACACCGTAGGGGAGGGCTCCGGAAATTTTGACCATCTGGTGTTCTTTAACGTGCACGGACATCGCACAGTACACGGGCCTCTACCATTTCGCCTCCATCGAAATGCGACCGTCGCGGCCGGAATCGAACCCGCGACCTTCGGGTCAGCAGCCGAGCACCCTAGCCACTGATCCACCGAGGCGGACTTTCTGTCTACTTCTATATTTCTCATTCCTTCTATGGTATGCTTTACTCTCTTCCCTTCTCCTCGCCCTCACTATTGTTTCCCATCCCCTTTCTATGCTATACTGCACAAGGCTATGCTATGCTCTGCTGACGTGCCTGGATAGCCGATTGGTGGTGATGCTCACCTTCGGATTGTAGGAACGTGAGTTAGAATCCCACCTCGCCAATAAACTTTTTGCCCACAAACTTTTCTGTTTCTTTTTCCCTCTTTCTTTCTGTCTCTCCTTTCTCGTTCTCTCGCCCATCAGGTTATTGTATTCCGCGCCGGCGAAATCGACTCACATGTTCTGGGAGCCATGCAGAAGATGAAGCATACGAGTACGATGAAGAAGAACAAAAAGTAAAAGAGCGCGTGCCGGTTCATGATGATGGTCATATCTCCTTCCGGCAGACATATTACGGTGAACATGAACAGCTCCGCTGTTAAAAGAAAGAAAAAATGTAATGTGCACGCGGGTTTTGTTTTGTTTGTAATTTACTTCTGAAGGTGTTTACCGACAGGGGAAAATTTGACCCTACGCGATTAGTCCCGGCCAATACGAGGCGTCCCTCGCTTGTGGTCTTTTGGCGGTCTGGCTATATCTGCTCCTGCGCTGCCATTCTCAGTTATGCCGACAAAAAAGACACCCAGGAGTGTCTTGGTTCGGGTGTGAACACATGACTCCACCATGTTAGAGAATAAAAGGAGAGACCATGTGCTGCGAACCATGTGGAAAAAAGGACAAATGCATGGCTACGTTCGACCTTCATAAAAATACCATTTTTTTTTTGCTTTTATGAAGTAGATACAGATAGCCCACGTCTTTATTTTGGAATTATTTGCATTTATGTAAAAAATTATTGTGCCTATACGCTGTTTTGCCTGCCTATTTTTGGCCTCTAAAATGCGCTTTTTTTGATGGCTAAAAATCCGGTCTCTTAAGTTATATGCTTCAAAGTGGGGCATATAGCGCTAACACACACAAACGAGGAAGGGACAACAGGATGAGCGCTATCTTTGAACTGATAGGGGTAGCCCGGGTGGCGGTTCGGATACTGTGGCTGGACGGTCCAGCGAAGGCTTCTTCAGGATAGATTATGTTACGTCAACGGGCAGTTGGTGTCAGCGACGGGACAACTTTCTTGCGTTCATCGCGGAGAACCTCCTAGCTTAACGCCTGCGTGTTTGACTCAGTGTACTCAATCCGTTCATCACGGAGAAAAAAAACGTAGGACGTAGCGTCACGTGACAATATTGAATACCAGCCATGGAAAAAGCAGATGGTATTCAAGATTGCCCACATGCTGGGAATTGTGACCAGAACATGGAGCAGCAGGGGAAGCGGTGTCGGAGGAAATTGGCTTGTGGACGCTAGGCACGCGCAGTGTTCAATTTTTCTTTTGCTTTCCGTGAACACACACACACACACACAAAATGAAACGGTATCATGATGGGAATTGTGACGCTAAGATGTGGAGGTAGCGGCTTCAGAGCAGGTTAGATTGTGAACGCTAGGCGTGCTCCCTCCTAATGAATAGGATGCGGGTCTCTAGTGAGGTGGTGCGGTCCCTTTCCTTTCTGAACGCCTGCTCTGACGTCAATTTGCCGTTCTGATGCGACGCTGTTATGCCGCCTTTGTTTGGGTGTTACATTCACCAAGGCATACTCGTTTCGCATCGGTATTACGGAAGAGACAGTCCTGAAGAGACAGTTCAACGCGTCCTGTGCAGCTGCGCTCGCTATGACACTCAGCGATGCCCACTTTTGAACCAACTAGACTCCAGACCAGTTTCTGTGCAGGAGAGGACCTTGGACATGTGCTTCGAGAGCGCAGAAAGCAACTAAAGCGCTACTGAAGTACCCGAACTCAAGAAATCTGAGCGACCGCCTGTAGACTGGATATGCTCCCCTTAGTGTGCTCGTGATTCTGTGTATCTTTCTTCCCTCTCTTCTTCTGTCTCTATTTTCCCCCTTTATCCCTCTCCCTCAGAGCAGGGTAAATATCATATAGCAAAGCAAATACCCGTTAAAACTGATTCTGGTTTCTTGGCCAAGCTAACTGAAACTTAGTTTCGCACAGCAAATATTACCACGCACGCTTCTTTTGCTACTTTTATGTAAATGATCGATCCATTACACCTATAACCTCTGCACTGCGCAAACCGCCCCCCGAAAGTCTGGGAAGCTTCCAGATTATTTTAGAATCTTTTTGATAGGCTTGAGCGCGCAAACACGAAAAACTGAGCTTATTCTGGGACTCACGCGCCTACCAGTGGTAAGGCTCGGACGTTCGATGCCACATGTATAAGTGCCGACGCGCCTTACCGCAGAGCACATTATCGACGGCCGAAGCTCTGTTCGCCGCTATCAGTGTGCAGCGTCTGTTTCTTGTAGTTTGGCTTTTCGTTTCGCGTATACAAGTTCGTCCAAATAAAGAGTTACGCCTTTAATAGCCAGACTGCCGTATTCTACGTCGTCACGACCACGAGACAATCTACGAAACAGCCACAGCAGTAGCATCAGAAAGCCGAACGGATGTCATTCCACGCATAACTTTGGCAGTCTCCACAAGAAGTTCCTTTTCAGTTTCTGAAAAGCCAATGTGATGCACTTTAGAGAAACATATCAGCCGCGCTGAGCGTTAATATGCGATCTGAAAATTTAAAGTAAGAAATAGTGAATAATGTAAAGGTCTTTTTATGAGGTAGTAGCTTCAGATGTTTCATAACCGACGTACGACTCGCTGGCAGAACACTTTTCAAAGAAAGGCATAATATGTGCAGCGTGTTTATGTTTTCATTTTGCAGCTCACGTGCCGCGGGCCAATCTCACAGTCCTCAAGCTAAGTGAGTGTACTTTACATTCGGCTATTTTATTTCACACTTGGAAAGACGAAGCGTGGGGCCTTTGCTATATTGTGTGTCCCACCTAAATTTTCGGTACAATGGTGGATGACAAACTAAATTCTTTGTAGTGGTGGATGGTGGCGGTCTGACGAGCGTAGAGAAAAATACTGTTTAAAGGTTTTGTGGACGTTGAGCTTGAAATAATTTTGTTTCTTCAAATTTCAGCTTCCTCCTAAATCTTCCACTTCGAGGAATGTAGATTGCGCAGTGTTGCAGAACAAATAAACACTTCCGTATTCGTCGATAAGTTTTCTGACGACTATAGAATGAACAGTCCATGCGAAATCTCTATACAGGAATATTCATTATGAAAATATCATGTACTAGGCCCAGTCACAAGCCCATCATACAGGCAAAGAGCGCATCCGGCTCCTGGGAGAACCTGCGTGATGGCAAAAATTGTGCGAAGTACTGAAAGAGATGAACAAACATCAGTATGGCATTAAGACCCTGCGCAAATACCCTAATTTCTGGCTTACAAATATAACCTAACAACATTACATACATCATATAAACTTGTACAGGAGTTAGAACTATTGCAATTTATGTTGAATAATGTAACAACTTCAGCAAATTGATACATTTTGAGCATGCGTAAAGGGCAGCGCACGGGGGGAACGAAGGAACAAATGGAAGGAGAGGATGCGGCAAGTGGTTACTCTCAACAGAAATTTTTATTGGAAATGAAACTAAGTGTGAACAGCGTTAAGGTTATCCCGAACACGCTGGCCTAAAACGAAGAACAAACAAAAACTAAAGCCGAAATACAGTCGGTCTGCTGTTGTGAAATTTTTCATCAAGTGACATGAAATTTGTTCCTGTGCACCGCAGTAGTTATAATTAAAAGGATTTTCCGCCCCTTATGCTCGGAATCAGGCACAGCGTGGAGATTGTTTATTAGCGACAAATTTTTAAGAGCGGAGCTGTTGAAGCTCCGCAAACGCCCGTTTCGCCTCGACATATATCATCATCATGAGCAGTAACTCGGCCAACGCACTCTCTCCGTTTGTCCTCTTTTTCATCTTCTGCTTCCCTCGCAGAACACGTGCGCCCTTCGCGCGCTCTCCCACACCGACGATTTGTCTAGCATGGCATGCAATAACTCGGATGGCCTAGAGAACGAGCACAGAGAGAAAGAAGGAGAAAGAGAGAAATAGAGAGAAAGAAAGTGGAGAAAAAGAAAAAAAAGTTACAAAGTCAGAGAAAGAAATAGGCAGAGAGAGAAAGAGATAGAAAGAAACAGACAGAAAAGAGAGATAGAAAAGGGAGCCAGACAGAAAGAGCAGGGAAGAGAAAAACAAAGACGGAGCAAAAAGAAATAGACGAAATAGCTGGGAAGAAAGAGGAAGCGAGAAATTGAGGGAGAGAAAAAAGTACACAGTGATGGGAAGAAAGAAGTTGAAACAGAGACAAAGAGAGATACAAAAACGGAAAGAAATAGAAAAAGAGAAAGGAAGAGAAGAGGAAAGAAAAGAAAGATAAAGACAACAAGGATGGCCGCCAAGCTCCGCCGTTGGTTCCAGCCTTGCACCAATAAAGCAAACAACGCAAATTTTTCCAATGCTTTTTCCAAATCTACCCTTCACATAACTTGCGTAGTCACAATGTTGCACAAACTGCAGAATTTTTTTCTATGTACACAAAAAATACTTGTGCATTGTCTACCGCAGGTAGATTTTTGAAGCCATGACATACCTTGTATGAGTATAAAATGACTGCTATATTATGCCTCTGAAATGTAGTACACGCTTTGGCGTTCGACACATGCTTATCGCTGCAGCAAAGATAACTGTGACATGGGATTGATACAACATTCCTAGAGGCCGTGAAGCTCACCTAATAAAACTGATGTCCATTGAGCGGTGGCATGACTCGATGAGTGTACAGGACAGCTCAGTGACACCCCGCTTCACTAGCTTGGAATGGGTGCTTTAGGAGGCGAGAAATGTCATTTTTCCTTTTATCAGAAGAACAACACGTGATGCGGCCAACAAAAATTTAAAATCTAAGAACAAAAGTATCTTTCTTCTAGCTCTTAAAGTGCCAAAACTAGCAAACTCAACAACTGCGTATAATCGCAATGGGGCACTCACAAGCGTGTTCGAAACACAAATGTACCGTCAAAGAATACAGTAAAATCATCTCCATACATATGTACTTAGATTTACTTATAAATTATTATTCTTCTTAGCCCATCGGAACATGTCATGGTTTGTCTTAGAGATACAAATCGGTTTGAATCGGGGGCACACAGGAACCTATGCAGTCACCTTTCTATTTTAAAAGAGGAATTTTCTTAGCAAAAGCACTAAAGGTAGACAGAAACCATGCACCTAATAAAAACCTTCTCTGGAGACACGCGCAACACCCTGCGTCACATGGTGCTGGAGTACACAAACAACCAGGTCGTACCACCTTCATCCCCTCAGGCGAAAACGAAGAGAAAGGAGTGGTTCAACACCGAAAATTCGAAGGCCAGTGGGATTTCTTTCGGGGACGCTGCACCCTGTAAACCAGCTACGGTTGGTCAACAGGACTCAGGCAGCGGCAGCGACTCAGGGCTACTTAGACACAGAAGGCCACCGACCTTAGCGCAGAAGTAAAAGCGAAGTACAAGTTCATTTCTCTGGAGAGAGATGCTTCACACACACAAAAAGAACGAGTTCGGTGTTCATGTATATATTGCTGAGGTGGGTTGAGACTATCTTTGGATAAAAAAATCAATTTTGGGATTTCGCAATCATTTGATAGAGCACTTTTTTATCTTTCACAAAATATATCACGCTTGGGCACCCGCGGTTTCAAATATAATTTTTTGCTCCTTTTTCTTTGACACTTTGACAGGCAATGCGCGTTTGCTCGTGCGTAATTTCTGCGTTTTTCTCAAAATAAAAATTTTGGAGTTTGTGTACCTTTTCTCGAGAACTATCGAGCATAAGAAAACTTAAATTCTTACATGTGTTAATTAGAGGCATTTACTTAACTGGAGCTCGAAACAGTGGCCTAGGTGCATCTGTATTTCGTAAGTGACAAGTTTCATACATCAACAAACATTAAAACACATAGGAAATCTACTTTTTGTCGTACGCTTAGAATTCTAGTTCCACATCCGTAAAGCTTTAGTAGCTACCTTAATGGCACATCTTAATAATAAATAAATATGAAGCAAAACTAAAACCAGAATTGAAAAATATTAAACACAATTTCAAACACAGATTTTCAGAGCCTAAATGTCCCCTGCGTCTACCGTTAAAATACCTTGCTAATCTTATGGTCATAGCTTTTGTTACCACTGCTGTACACCCAAATTTGGAAGCTCACTTTCAAAGCCTTACTCCACTTTAACACATTATAACAATTCATCGCGTGGCAGTGGGTAGCGTTTTCCGCAAACTCCTTCCGCAGAACATTCTAGCCACCTGGCCTATATGGCTAACCTACCAGTCTTAACATCTGTGTCTTCCTGCTCCTCCTCATGCTACATCCACTTAAAAGACCTCTAATTTTTTGTTGCAACAAGCACTCACAAAATCTAGCAATTATTCACAATGTTTAACAAGAAGCTTGTCTGGTACTTCCAGCAACCTTAGCTTATAGTGAGTCAATATAACACGACTTCATCGTGCCTTTCTTTGAAAGGATTTCTCTTATATTATGACATCTTTGTAAAAGTTCGAAATATATCATAATGCTGATACATATATTTTTAATGCAGACTGTCATGGCTGGTACGGAAAGTATTATTTCTGTCCTTACCCTCGGAGTAAGTACTTCTTTTTTATTTGCGCCCTTCATATTTCTCATTTTGCTATTTACACGAGTACGCAGTAGCATCCACTCAATGCTGTCAAAAGAAGAGTCGTCGTGGTGGTTCAATAAGGTTGAAAGCTGGGCTATTTGGTGACTGATTATTGTACCTAAATGGTGAAGTAGCGCAATTTAGACAGGGACATAGAGGACAAGAAGGACAATTGTCGTGTCCTTCTTGTCCTCTCTGTCCCTGTCTAAATTGCGCTACTTCACCATATAGGTACAATGATCCGTCGTGGTGGTGTTGTGCTGTTGACCCGAGAGACGACGGTTCAGACTCGGCCAAGAGGTCGCATTTTATTGGATGTGATATGCTAGAGGCTCATGCACTTAGATTTGGGTGCACGTTTAAGAGCCCCAGCTAGTCGAAGTTCCCGGAGCTCTGCACTACAGCATGCCTCATCATCCTGTCGTGATGTCTGCACGTAAAAGTCCGTAAATTACTACCTCTAAGAAAAAAATTGCACCAGGAAAATTCTGCAGGTATCAGCGATAGCGCGTATGCCAAAAACAATGTAAAATTCCAGGACAAGAGTCGGTATTTTGTAGCCGGCAACGCAGCCTGCTTAGGCCAACGGCTGGGCTACTTGGTGGTACATCCTTACTTAAAATATTGTAGCGCTACATTTGACGAGGACAAGGCAGAGAAGTATATGACAGGACGGGCGCTGACCTACACTATTTTTATTGAAACTACACGCATTGTATTTATAGCAATAGAATGCAACGAACGCATGCGCAATCATAAGGGAACTGTCCTATCATGTACTTCTCTGTCTTATCCTCGTCAAACATAGCTCTACAATATCTTAAGTTAGGCCAACGGATGTGCCGAAGCGTGAGTGACGAAAGAACATGGTTCGCTTAACACGGCATGCTACAGTAAAGCTATGGTGACGATTTGCGTCAGTTTAATGAAGATAAGGTCCAATTAACTGTTATCCTTAGCCTGCCCGTCCCAACGTGGGAGAAGCCCACTGCGCGCCAGTCTCGTCAAGGAGGACTCTTGATAACGTTTCACCATTTTCTACGCGGATTCTGCGATCCCCTTAGGCTGTGCAACGGCGTGTTGCCTGAGTTTATTGCAGGGTGCCTCAATGCGCACTTTCACACCTCTATGGTGAGGAAATCTGCGGCGTCTACTATGGCGCGGCGGCGATATTTGTGCTCATGGCACCTAACCGCTCCACGACGGCACCACTCAGAGGCTCGGGAAGCTGGACCAAAAGTGGCAGCGCGGCGGCATCAACCCCTTCATATAGTGGCCACACCCTATGAGGGCGTATGCAACGATGCACACAAGTTTACTGCGGAGGCCACACAGAAGGCAGAGCTGCTCAACAGGTCGAGTGCGCCTAAATTAATTGCAAAAGTTTATGAAAAAGAGCACACGGCTTTCCTTATTCTAGATATCGGCCGTCAAGGGATAGCACATAAATTTTACAGAATGCTATTATTTCAATGTAAGTTCTACCCAAGTGAACGGAACGTTCAGCAAATGCTAGCGGCTAGCGCCGTTAACAACACGTGACCTATTCGGGAGGTTGTTTGAGAGCGTCCTGACCTTGTTCCGAAATGGTGAACGAGAACAAGCAGGTTAGCAAGTAAAGCTTTGTTTTTTTTTAACAACACAGTGCATAATCATGTGATTGTTGACTATTACATTCACTATTCTGTTGTTTATTATGTGACTTTTGACCATATGTAATAGTTGCTCTTCGATTTGTAACGGTCGCTCTTCAACATCACCGTATGTGCAGATATGTGATTGTTGAATACGCTGCTTTGAAATCTTATGTTTTAACTGTTAGGCTAAATTGTATATTGTATGTGCTGTGGACTTGTTAACTGTTAGGCTAAATTGTATATTGTATGTGCGGTGGACTTGTTACGCTTAGAGACTTGGACCCTACGTGTTCTACATTAGACACCTCTAAGGAATAAGGAGTAGCCGGCGCCCTGTTTGTGCGTCAACATCTCCTTACATCCCGTGATAAAAAAAAAAACATGTAATAATTTTTTTATTAACAGCGAAGCTGTTTAGAAACTCGTTGCTTGTTCACACCCCATACAAAAACACTATCACCATTAAAAACGGGTATGCACCACAGAATTTGGGCATACAGAACTACTCACCACCGGTCCACTCAAAAAAAAAAAAAAAAAAAGAAGGCGATGGTTAGCCCAACAAACGGGTATGTGTCAAATAAATTTGTGCCGCCTGTCAGAAAACTATCATCATCATCAACGGGCATGTGCATCAACGGCATCAACGGGCATAGGGTAAATGCCACAACACACAAAATGCAGTAAAAAAGAAAGCAACAGTTAGCCCACCCAATGGCTGCGAAGAGACGGCGGTAAGCCGAAGACCCTGAGTACGCACAACGAGAGAATACTAGAAAACGGTAAAGGCAACGGCGGCTGCGAGAAGACCCCGAAGCGATGGAAGGCTTAAGCCAACGATGACGCGCCCGTGTCAGTTGTGTAACTGTCTGTGGTTTAACTCAAACCTCTCTGCGCCGGGAATCAACATAGAAACAACCTAACATCACCTAGCTAAAGCCTATCAACGACATAGAAGCAGCCTAGAAACAACCTGCATCACCTAGTTAAGGCCTAGAAACAACCTAGAAGCAACCAGATTACTCTTCAGAATCGTCCAAGTTCGCTGTTTCAGGGCTTTCGCGGCTTAGTGCAAGCTTCACCAATTCTTTTTTAGTAGTAATGCTTAGATGGGCTTTTACATCTTCTTTATCTGAACCTCCAGAGCACTCTCAAACAGCCACCCGAATGTGAATGAAACAGTTCAGTAAATGAAACTTTAAGGTGGCGTAAAGTGTTTTTGTTGAAGTAGTGACAACCATTTAAGCGCCACCGATGAATGTCACAGAGTGACGCTCGTTTCCCGTAGCCAAGTGGGAAATAAAAAAAGAGAGAAATAAAGGAAGAAAGGGAGAAGAAAAGAAAGAAACAAGAGAGGCAGGAAAACTGAAATAAAGCAAGAGAGAAGGAGAGTAAGATTTTGCGCAAGACATTTGGTTCGGAGAGCAGAAGAAAAGTGTGTTTGGCGCCGCTTGCACCAATGCAGACCATGCCTATCAATATGATGACACTTGCTCCGCTGGTTAACCAGCGTTCATACAGACTAGGAAAAATGCAGCATTTCCGAAGTGTTTCTGCCGCACAACTTTAAACATACGTCTGGCTCACGTTTCCTTTTTGTAAAAACTCGGCTCTCGCCCCTTTCTTATCAAGAATACTACGCCATTCTGATAGCGCGCTAGCCCTTCGTGAACTGGACATTCCGGGACCGTGCCGATAACGCAAGCAAAGTGCGTGAAGTAGATGACTATCATAAGCGTGCGCAGGGGTTCCCCCTTAAGAAGGTTCGTCGCAGCGCCCCCCTCCCTATTATGTCATTGTATGGGGCTCACTTTGCGCCCCCCTTATCGCCCCCACCTACCCATTGTGTCAATGTATGGGGCTGGCTTTGCGCCCCCCTTCTCGCCCCCTCCCTGTAACCCCCCCCCTTGCCCACGCCTGCAACGACTATAGTCGTGTGGTAAAAATACTCGCCAAATACTCAATTTTTTCTTAGAGTGAATAACGGTAAGTCAGTAAAGCGGATTCAGTTTTTTTATTTTATAGTTCTAAATATTTTGCAGCTGAATTATTTCATTGGCATCTTAGTGCAGGTGACGGTTCACCGAAGTTTAATTTTACATTACCAACATTACCATTCACACATTACCACTCATACATATTTTCTTGCAGTGTGCAACTGCTCAGGACCCAGTACTGGCGGGTATATACGCTACGCGGAAGAAGATTATCGATGGTTTTATAACAACACTACAAAGAAATGTGAAAAAGTCAGTGGAGTTCCTGGCGGATGTAATAATTTTGACACAGAAGAACAGTGCAACTGGCATTGTCCACGCAGAAGAGTCGGACGTATAAAGAGATACTAAAGCATAAAATAATTGTGCCATGTATATCTAAAAATTTGAAGCTTTTAAAAAATAATTGTGGTTTGCTTACTATTCAGCGTTCGTTCGTCGAATACATATCATGGTGCATTTACCGTTAGTTGTTTACCATCTACTTTTCTTATCTCCCATGCTCAATCACGGCCGGTCTGGAGGCGCGCGCTCGCTCCTTCCTTTACGGCCTGCGCACAGGGGGTTGTTGCTATCTATCCCCGCAGCTTGGCGGGGGCGCTCCGAACCAACCCGCCGCCGGCAGCTACGGAGGCTAGCGCGCGCAGGGAATTCTCGGCTTCGAACTTGCCGTGGTCCCTTTTGAAGTCACTTCATGGTACCAATGCGATATGAACATGGTTGCAAGCATATAGGATAACCCCGGCGATTTCCAGTTTTCGGAAGGGGAGGCGCAAGCCGCCACCGTTTATGTTGCTCGGGAAAGCATCGCCGTGGTTACAAGAAAACTTTTTTTTTCGTTTTCTGTAGCGTCGAGAAATGAGTAGGAGGCTGAATATTGCATTTGACGCGCATGTGCGATTGTGTGTCGCACTCAGAAGGCCTCGGCCGCGTGATCACCGATCGGCAGAAAAAAATTACGTATAAATTATTCAAAAATGGTTTAGAAAACATTTATTTCAAATACACACGCCGGCCGTCGCGACACTGGAAAATAATAAAATTTGTTCTTTTTACTGAAGGCATTGTAATAAATAAATACTGCAAAACTTTGAAAGTCAATGGGGACGGCCACTGTTTTGTGCACTTATCTCGAAGTGAAAATCACAGTAGCAGGGCTAATAATAATAATAATAATAATAATAATAATAATAATAATAATAATAATAATAATAATAATAATAAACTGTTCGAAATAGAAAAACACAAGCTAAAATATCATGAAATAGCAGGTACTGATACAGTCTAAGACAGGCACGGAAGTATAGAAATAAGAAGAAAAAGAAGGTGGGTTCGCAGGTAAACACATGGAAAGAATCTTAAGGTGAAATAATCCACGCCGGAGTCAAAGAGGAAAAATAAACCACTGATGCACCCGCTTTTGTTGCTCGGGGAAGCATAGACGAGGTCATAACAAAGTCTGTTTTTTTCGTTTTCTGTAACTGCGAAAAATGGGATGAATATTTTGAACTGTAGCTTCTACGAATGCTACACTACAGAAAATATTGCGAAAACTGACCCACTACTCGGCCGATCCCCTGCATTAACTATGAGCCACACAGAGGAAAGCAACAACATGGGCAACCACACGAGTGAGCGGCTCGCCATAAGAATCAGATTGCACGTCTCATTGTAAAAACTGAGCAAAAGGATGCACTCGGTTATATATGCATCAGCATGCCATCCATACCATTGTTAACCAAAGAGTTGGGATTTACTGCGTAAAACAATGACTATCTGTTATGGCGCGGTCGTAAAGTTGCTTAAAAGCGTGAATTCCTCGCGCATGTTTCTTGTGACTCCACGTCATCTGCATTCACTGTTGTGTTTGCGGCATAATGTGGTGACAATAATAATTGTTGTGGTTTAACGTGCCAAACCTATATTATGATTATGGTGGACACCGTAGAGGAGGCTCCAGAAATTTCAACCACCTGGAGTTCTTTAACGTGCACCTAAATCTGGGCCTCAAGCATTTTCGAATTCATCGAATATAAGGTGGTCGAGCCTTAAAAATATTCTGGTAGCCTTGCGTGTGCGTCTTCATTTGCCGAATGCATGAATGTGGAGAAAGCCAGGCTGTCCCCCTCACGCACCTCTACTACTCCCACCGCTTCCTATAAGCGAAAAAAAGTAATTAGCTCGAGAAAGTGGCCGGGAACAGCTGCTTTATAATACGAAGCGTATGCGGCGAAACGCTCTTTGAAGGGTTGGCTCGCGACGCTCACGCGGAGCGCGCCGTCGTCAGTGTATAGAAAGAACTCCATTGTACTCGCGGTGGCTGCTCAGGCTGTAAAAGGAGGGAGCGAGCGCGCCCCTCTAGACCGGCCGTGGCTCAATGCAGAGAGTTTGTACCAATAACTCTCATGGCGATGATAATGACAGAGAGCGTGGAAACACTCGGTGTAGTCCTATTTATCTAAAAAACACTACAGTTCCAATGGCGACGAAATAATTGCACATTTGTTAAGGAAAGCCAAGTAATGGGGCATGAACTTGAATTTTTACCACAGGACGCTTTGAATTATGAGCGGTGACAAAACGGCTTACTTATGGGGACTTACTGTCCGTGAACTACGCGAACAGGATCCCAAAAATATGCGGAGGAGAACATGGACCGATTACCTAAATATAACGAAGTCACGAAGCATTACTACACGAACAGAAGGGAATTGCCAGTGTCACCTGCTAAGCTCAGTGGAACTCAAGCGGTAATAATAATAATAATATCTGGAGTTTAACGTCCCAAAACCACGATATGATTATGAGAGACGCCGTAGTGGAGGGCTCCGGGAATTTCGACCATCTGGTGTTCTTTTAACGTGCACTGACATCGCACAGTACATGGGCCTCTACCATTTCGCCTCCATCGAAATGCGACCGCTGCGGCCGTGATCAAACCCGCGACCTTCGGGTGAGCAGCCGAGCACCGTAGCCACTGTTCCACCGAGGCGGACTGAACTCAAGCGGTGACTCTGAAATTGTTACAGACGATAACTTAACCGCGTCCGAACTTTATTAGCGAGATATACCCAGAAAGAGAGGTACAAAGAACTGCGTGAAGTGTAGAGACATCATTACTCTGGATCATGTCCTTTGGCGGGGTCCTAAGGCTTTCACAGACAGTGACACGGAAAGGGACTGGTGGCGATGAATCCTTTACACTGGAGTTCTATTATATCAAGTACAGGCCGTTAAGTAGACCCTCGATTCGGCGAGGTTAAACCCTACTCTCCCGACGTGGTAGACGCCTTCGTAAATCTAAAGGTTGATCTTCAGGAACTGATTAAAGTTCATCATACCATACCTTATCGCACTGAAAATAAAGTTTACGGCTCGCGTCTATCACATTAACAAAAAAAAAAAAAAAGCAACACATTCCGCCACCAAAATCCAAAAAGGAGAACTCTTGAGTTAAGCTACCCTAATTTCGGCGCTCACTTTTTAGGGGCGAAGCTCCTTAGGGAATAGGCTAGTCCGGCGTCGTCCTGCGTCGTTGTCGTCGTAGCCACCCCTGTGCGATGACGATGACGCGGCCATCACGGCACAGCACATGGAATGTACCCACTATGCGTCATAACGATGACGCTGATGACGATGATGACGCTGATGACGATGAAGATCGCGATGCCATACAACACATGGCATCGCGATACGGTCTCACATGCATATCGTTTGACCACATGCAACCAACCACCATCCGAGGAACCTGCATCGATCTCGTCTTTGCAAACTTTCCCCTACGACCCATCCAGGAACCGCTCTCCCTCCATTTCACCTACCATAAAGCCGTTATAATGAAGGGGGAACGGAAGCCACGGCTTATGTAAACGGTAACCACGACCAAAGAAGAAACGAAAACAAAACGGAAAATCACGGCTCACGAATAAAATATAAATTTCTTGTATATATACACACAGTGTTTGTCACGTCTTTGATGGTGTACTGGGCGAATTTCACGGAAGATTCACGGTTTACCGATGAACCTCCGGAGCTTCGCCCACTCATCATTCACTCCGTGGATATGCTGTGATTTTTTTGCACTTGCTCATTTTGCGCAACGTTAGCTATCATAATAGCCGTTAAAGGGACACTAAATAGAAACATGATTTTTCTCGTATTAGTAAATTACTGTGTCACAACAACGAAATCGCCACGCTTAATTACCCCAAGAGGATGCATGGCAAGCGAGAAAACGCGCAAAAAAGAAAATGCGCAAGGAGAAAAGCCACCTTGAAGTTCCCGCACCGATCGCCATGACGTCATAGACTTCCATTGCGTCAACTAGGACCTACATTGTTCATTGCCGGTAAAAAAAAGCACATTGGCTTCTGAGGGTGCCCGAGACTTAACATATCATGTTTCAAAAAATTTCGTAGATCAATGCCACCAGAACCGAAGAATGCGCCATAAAATCCGTTACTTCCCACGCGGAAATCACGGCGAAAAATTTAAAAACCAGACAACGACCTTGATTTTCTGCTCTATTAATAAGCCTATGATGGTGAAATTAATGACATCAGAGTTTTCAGAGGAAAGTTTATCAATAAAGAACCACTTCATTGTTTCACTTTGGTGTTCATTTAAATAATGCAGAGTGAAGAAACATGTTTTACTCTGAAGAACACGTGCTTTTAATTCAGATAATTTTCTTTATAAAGATTATCAGCCAGATGGTAAGCCATGACATGGAACAAGCGGCGCACTTGTGACAGACACAGTAAGTGATACTTAAACAAAAGACATACACTGGTGCTGGACGGCAACTTACCTTTTGTGGGGCTCCAAACACCTCTTTCTTAAAAAGCCGGCAGATCCCACGCACTGTGGGAATCGATCTAATGCGAAGCCGCCAAGAAGGAGCAAATCATGCTTTACATAATTTGCATGTCATGTTTTACGTATTAGGACCTGTGATTTATGTTCATGATACAGTCATGTCACTCAATACCACATTTGGTGTATCTCAAGCTAACGAAACGGCCGCGAGCACGCCATGAGCGTGGCATGCAAGTCATGTCGCACATGACAAGTGATGATTTCCATATTACGACTTGTCATTTATGTTCGTCATACGGTCCCGTCACTCAATCTCAAATTTGGTGTATATCAAGCTAACGAAACGGCCGCGAGCGCGCCATGAGCGTGGAATGCAAGTCATGTCGCTCATGACATGTCATGATTTCCATATTGCCACTTGTCATTTATGTTCCTCATACAGTCACGTCACTCAATACCAAATTTGGTGTATCTCAAGCTAACGAAACGGCCGCGAGCATGCCATGAGCGTGGCATGCAAGTCATGTCGCTCATGACATGTCATGATTTCCATACTGCCACTTGTCATTTATGATCGTCATACAGTCACGTCACTCAATCCCAAATTTGGTGTATATCAAGCTAACGAAACGGCCGCGAGCACGCCATGAGCGTGACATGCAAGTCATGTCGCTCATGACATGTCATGATTTCCATACTGCCACTTGTCATTTATGATCGTCATACAGTCACGTCACTCAATACCAAATTTGGTGTATCTCAAGCTAACGAAACGGCCGCGAACACGCCATGAGCGTGGCATTCAAGTCATGTCGCTCATGACATGTCATGATTTCCATACTGCCACTTGTCATTTATGATCATCATACAGTCACGTCACTCAATCCCAAATTTGGTGTATATCAAGCTAACGAAACGGCCGCGAGCGCGCCATGAGCGTGGCATGCAAATCAAATCATGTTGTTCATGACATGCACGTCATTATTTGCATATTACCACTGTCATTTATGTTCGTCATACAGTCACGTCACTCAATCCCAAATATGGTGTATATCAAGCTAACGAAACGGCCGCGAACGCGCCATGAGCGTGGCATGTAAATCATACTTTTCATGACAAGTTATTCATGATTTTCATGATATGACCAGCCATTTATGTTCGTCATACAGTCATGTTGTGACATACCAAATTTGGTATAAATCCCATTAACGATACGGGCAGGAGAGCACAAAGTCGTAGGCGGCTAGATAGATAGATAGATAGATAGATAGATAGATAGATAGATAGATAGATAGATAGATAGATAGATAGATAGATAGATAGATAGATAGATAGATAGATAGATAGATAGATAGATAGATAGATACGCTCAAAGTCGCCGAAGTTCGCTAAGAAATGCTTCGCATTTAAAATCGCTTGACAATTGGGCGAGCATTGCAGCCAGTTAAGAGTTAGCAACAGCACCAGCCATCAAAAAAGAAAGTATTTCAATGTCCAAGTCCACGTAAAACTGCAAAATAAACCAAGCCTAATCAACGTAGGTTTGTTGACTTTCTGCGTAGATATTCGGGTTATTACAGCAGAGCTGTTATGGTCGAGGTTAGCCGTGTGTCGTAGATAGAAAATGATCATCATCATGAGCCGGCATATGCACCTTCGTCCTCTTCTTCATTACCTTCCTCTTTTTCTGCTTCGCAACCATACACGTGCGCCGATTTGTCCCGCGAATGATGCAATAACTTCATGGGCGAAATAACGAGTACAGATAGAAACCAAGAGAGAGAGAGAGAGAGAGTGGGAGAAGAAAAAATTGAAAGAAATAGAAAAAAAAGACATTTTTGGCGAAAAAATATTTTGTCTAAGCGAGATTCGAACCCGCGCACCCACGATACCAAGTCGATACCAGTCAGCCATTCAGGCACGCTGGCAGAGCAGCGCGCAGCTTTGTAGAGCACTTTATGGGCTCGGGCCTACCTGAAAAGACGGCCAGATAATGCAGTCTTCAAGGTGGGCACAGGCCGGGCTCTGATCTGAAGCTCCGGGCTTAAAGCCGTGCCCGGGTTTGATGTGGCGGGCCCGGGTCATGCCGGACTTAGACTTTGCTCAGTTCTTTAAGTAACACTAAAGTGAATGAATGAATCCGTTTAGACTGACAAACTGTGCTGTGAGATGTCATATGTCGTTAATTTCACCATCATAAGTTTATTAATAGAGAAGGAAATCAAGGTCAAATTTCCATTTTTAAATTTCGCGCCGGAATCTCCGCGCTTGACTTAACAAATTTTCAAACTGTATTTGTCGTATTTGGGGGGACATTGGCTCAACAAAAGTTCTTGAAACTTGGTGCGCTAAGTCTATGGGACCCTCAGAAGTCAATGTACACCCACTCACAAAAGTTTATAGAACGTGGGCCCCACTGAAAATGCGAACCTAGCAGGTAGCTGCGTAGGTCGCAAGAACTACTACTAACATCTGTTTGGAGGCTATGTGCAAAGACATAGCGGGAATATAGCTTTTCCGGAAATTTTGTGTCCCGAAAACTTTTCGGGGCGGGGGGTACTTCATTTTTACCCACTAGGAACTGCGTAGACCGCAGTAGACGCCGTCATAATTTTTGACGTCACAGCTCTTGCTGCCTGATTTTCAAGGTGGCGCCACAAGCCGCATTTTCTTTTTGCGCACTTTCTCGCTTACCAACAGTCTTGTCGCGGGCAGCGTCGCAGCGTCGTGATTTTGGAATTGTAAAAGAGTAACTTACTGATAACAGAAAAATTATAATACAGGAAACTGGTGCAACACGGGACCAAGACGAAGACGAGGGAACAAGTACAGGCTGTTTCATACTTAGGGGAAATCTCGGAGCGCCTGGCATCGCGATGCGACTAGCGCTGTAATCGCGCGCCGGCAGCAGCTCGCGCATGCGCAGGCGCTTAAGGGATGTAGAGTTGAACCGCGTCGTCTGCTACGGCAGCGCGCGTGCCGCATTGACGGCCAGCGCACGGATATCATTGTTAATGCGGGAACTGGGACGATACTCTGCAATAATCATTTTCAGAAAAAGTCTGCGCCGCAAGATGGCACAAGAAGAAATAAGGAACGACAAACTCGCGCGTGCTTTCTTTTTCGTGTCCCGTCTTGCTGCGCAATTTTTTCAGATGTTCCCGTACCAACTTGGCCAACTCGCTGGTCTGCACTAAACGTTGTGCAACGCCAACCTCTCAGCCTTTATTCGTGATAATGGGGCACTAGAAACAGTATTTGACAGCATACCTTGTTTGCTCTATCGAAACACCGTGGTACTGTGTGCGTTCACGAATGTTTCTTCAGTGTGTGCGCGCCGCAGAAGCTTGGATGAGGAAGACACGATAATGAGCATGCACCGTGCGTGGTCTTTATTTGACTTTAAATAAAACAGAGCATTCAGTGCTGACTGCCGAGCAGCTGAGCGGGTTTACACAACAAAACAAATGGGAATGAATTCAGGAATGATTCAGGTTAGAACAACCGTGTGAACGTGCTTATTCTCGACGATATTTCATCACAACAGAAAGGACTCGCTCCCGGCGCCGAAATTCACTCGTGACGCTTCCAAGTTCATGTCCCCAGCGGTAGCGATGATAGCGCTCATTCTAGACGGCAGTGAATGCATGGTGTCAGCGATGTGTTCTGCCGCAGCATGTCCCATTCGTTGACGATGGGGGCGTGGCATCACAAGATCCAGATTGAGCTGAATAAAACTGGGGCTCGTCTGCCGTACGTTTTTCCATTTTTTTCTTGTCTGAAAAGAGCAGTACTGTCTGAAAAGGCCGCCCCAATCCCCGGAACTGAATATAATCGAAAATGTCTGGGGCTTTATGAAAATGTCGCTGGCGCGCCATCCTCTACACGGCCTGTCCGAGGATCGGTTGTGGTCCGCCATCGTCACCGATTCGGACGCCCTGCGAGTGAATACATCGCTCATCGAGTCACTGTACGACTCACTGCCGTCCAGAATGAGCGCCGTCATCACTGCCGCTGGTGACATGACAAGGTACTAAGTTGGATGCGCCACGAGCGCATTTCGGAGCCGGCTAGCGAGTCTTTTGGTAATGAAATGTCGTCGTAAAGAGACACGTTCAATCTTTGTCCTTACCTAAAACATTCCTGAATTTGTTCCCATTTATTTTATCGTGTTAAGCCAGCGCAGCAGCACGACTCTTACTGTTGAGGGCTTTTTTATTTAAAGCCAAATAAAGACAACGCACATTGCGTGCTAACTGTCGTGTCTTCCTCGTCCCAGCGTACTGCGGTGCACACACAGTGAAGAAATATTCCTGAACGCACACAGCACCACGGCGTTTCGAGAGAGCAAACAAGGTATGCTGTCCAATTCTGCTTGTAGCACCCCATTATCAGAAGTAGAGGATGAGAGGTTGGCGTCGCACAACGTTTAGTGCAGATTATCGGCCCAGTTCCTGCACTAACAATGATATCCACGCGCTGGCCAGCAATGCGGCAAGGAAGAGCCGCCGTAGCAGACGACGCAGTTCAAAACTACACTCCTGAATTATCTGCGCACGCGCGAGCTGCTGACGGCGCGTGGTTGCAGCGCTGGCCGCATCACGATGCCACGCGCTCCGAGATTTCCCCTAAGTGTGAAACAGCCGGTACAAGCGCATGCAGCAAGAAGATTTGATAGAAAAATTGCTTTTCTCTTCAGTTACCCTTTAAGTTTATTCCACATACATTGTGCATATATATAGGTTCCTCGCTTTGTACGTATAAAAAAAACGTTTTTTCTTTTTGTCGGGAAGGTATTCAGAGAAATTTTATCAGGGGCCACTATACTGAACTTTTTTTCGCGTCTTGCATATGGGGCTACTTGATTTATCTGGACCGGGCGTGCTCATTAACATCTCGCTTTTTCTGTAATTTATTTGCATTCTTTATTCCTTTATATGCCATATGTTGTTCTGTAATCGCAGTAATGAATGTAATACAACACATTTGTACCTATAAGTTACTCTCAATAATATACTTATATAGTGTATAGCTAGACCTCCGAAGCGGGTTAGCGTTCTTGAAAGTTCCCGCCCTTCACTAAAAGAAATGACTGCGCGGAGTCTTGTTACATAGAATCCCTATCGCCCTCGAGATCGAACACAGTCGGCACCTAGCGGCGAGTGGACTGAACCCCCGCAGTGCGGATGGCTGCTTGCTTCGTCTGCTATTCACACCGTGTTAGAATGTATGAGAACGTCATTCATGTCCTCAGAGGGCAGCTTATTCCATTGTGTTAGCACAGTATGAAATGCTTGCACGTATGCCTACACGATAAACAGAAGCGCTTGGCCTTCTGAGGCTTGTATGCACTCTAATAAGTGAGTGCATGCCCGTGTCGGTATGGTGCTAGGTGTAATCATCGTAGAGTTCATTCGCCAAAATAATAACTTCAATGTGGGTGCCACTTTCTCAGACATTCAAGTACTGCGCATAGCGCATTTGGCGTCATCCTAAACGAAAGTACTACCAGAGTAATTCAATGCTTCTCTGGTAGTAGTAAACGTCGTGGTGTGAATGCACAATTTTAGGGACATCGTGTCGTGATGTGTTGGTGATTTCGAAAAGCTTTGCGATACCGCAAAACTTGAAGTAGCGTATCAACAGACCGGTCAACGGCAAAAAAAGAGACCTCAATCCACACACTTATACGGTACACGTAAGCATGCAAACAGAAAAGCAGGGCTCACAAAGTACTACATCAACTAATTACGCAGAAACACTGACTTTTTTGTAACCAGAATAGCAAGGAGTACATACATATTTGCTCAGTCGCGGATCACCATTTATATTTTAGTACAGGCCGAACACAAGCTAAACACTTCCAACTAAAGTAAGAACGAATCATCTAGTACAATGCAAAACACGACTGTCACCGAAGGCCAGCACCCCATTGATTGGCAGATTGCACTTCTCTCACACATAATAGGGACGTTAGGCTGGCTTCGTGCATTAATGTGGCAATGGGGGGCGTATCTATCACCATTAGGTTGCAGTCAAGCGCTTTATTAGATAGCAAGTGGCTGAAACCACTCTCAGAGAAGCCCTGCTGTGTACATTTGGATGCGTGCCACCAACCGCATATCCACACTAACGCGGCAACGGTGCTGCCACTTATAGCCCGATCTCCCAGCGAATAAAGACTCATTCTCTTGCCGTGGTTGAGCCACGGTTCCCAGGGGTCATGT
This sequence comes from Rhipicephalus appendiculatus, assembly GCA_030522465.1. Taxonomy (NCBI): domain Eukaryota; kingdom Metazoa; phylum Arthropoda; class Arachnida; order Ixodida; family Ixodidae; genus Rhipicephalus; species Rhipicephalus appendiculatus. The sequence continues at coordinate 58,554 of JALIZH010015250.1, forward strand.
TACTCGAGATGGACATCCGCAACCTGTTTTATGTGCCTGCATTGTTAAAGGGACACTAAAGAGCAAAACGATTTTTCTCGTATTAGTAAACTACGCTTTCAGGATACCCCCCCCCCCCCCCCCCAAAAAAAAAAACACGCTGTTCGCCACGGTGGATCAGTGGCTACAGCGCTCGGCTGCTGACCCGAAGGTCGCGGGTTCGATCCCGGCCGCGGCGGTCGCATTTCTATGGAGGCGAAATGGTATAGCCTTGTGTAGTGTGGGATGTTAGAGCACGTTAAAGAACACCAGATGGTCAAAATTGCCGGAGCCCTCCACTACGCCGTGTATCATAATCATATCTTGGTGTTGGGGCGCGAAACCTCGGATATTATTAAAAACACCACGCTTGCGGTGAGAAGAACGCAAAAAGAAAAGAAAATTGGGGAGACGACGCTACATTGGAGTTTCCGCACCATTCGCCATGACGCCACCTATTTTTACGGCGTCTACTAGGGCCTCCGTAGTTCCTGATCGGTAAAAATGAAGTATGTTGTCCTTCTAAGGGGGCGAGAGACTTAACACACCAAGGTTTTGGAAATTTTGTGGAGCCAATGATGCTGAAATGCGACAAATACACTTTGAAATCTTGATGTCCCGCGTGGAGATTTCGGCGCAATATTTAAAAATGAAACTTTGAACTTTATTTTCTCCTCTATTACTAAACCTCTGATGGCGGAACTAACGAAGTTATAGTTTTCAGAGTACAATTTATCAATCTAAACCGATTAATTATTTCTCTTTAGTCTCCTTTTAACGTCTGAGCTTTCGTCCTGTTCCGCTATGTCAGAAGTCTCAAACTCAGATAACGAGGAGCATTCATGAAAATTTACTCCCGCAAGGGTCTGAACACTGACGAAGGTAGGAACGGAGGGAGTGGGGAGAGAATGGGTTGTACAAAATATCCACTAACGTCGCCATTTGAAAGAAGACCTTTCCAATATCTCATTCATGGGTCATTTGTGAAGGGGATTCGGCGGCAGGATGCGAACAGGATATCTATACCTATCTCCAAAACGACTACAATCAAGACGCCGACTCTAAAACATAGATTTTTTCACGTTTATGCCTCAACACAAGCTTACCCCCCAAAAAAATACTTTTGACATGTTGCGCCTGTGAATCTCAAGAACGTATTTATAAAGAAAATAGAAAAAAAAAAAGGAGGACGTTTGAGCTTCGCCTTCAAGAGAAGATCGCGATAGTGCGATCAGGCCTCATGCGCATCGCCTTTTGAACTGCCAGCCTGCTTCGGTTCTTGGTGCCTCCCTCAACCGTTCCGTAAGGAAGCGAACGACTGTGCGTTTAATATTGGCTGTTTCAAAGTACAATTTAATGCCTATTGCAAGCACAGTTGTTAATTGCCCACTGCGCCACAATTATTCCTTTTGCGAATAAGGGAAGTGCCCAGTACACGTCCGTAGAGCAACACGCCAACCTACGCAGCTGTTCACTTTGTTGATGGTTCTGCTGCTGATGATGATTAAATATGTCTGGGCGCTTTGTATTAGGTGGGCCTTTAAAACACCCACTCGATGCTTAATTCACATCTTTTGATACTTGGCGCGATTCTACGCTTCTTCCAGGTAATATATATGGTGCGTTGAGGAGACTCCTTCGACTACATGACATTCATATAGTGTTTTTTTTTTCTTCAAAGAAGCTTCAACAAATATTGTGGCTCTATTGTAGAGCACCTGCTTGCCACGCAGACGACCTGGGTTTGATCGTTACTCGGACCCGGAAATTTTTATTATTTACTTTATTGGCACCTTTCTCGGATTTTTCAGTCCCGGACAAGATGATCATTTTTCGCTCACAACCAACAAAGCCCACGCTGGCACCGACACTAACGCCAACACCGACGCCGACGGTGGAATTTCTGCGAAACGAGCTGTTTAACGCTATCGCGTTAAAAGGAGACGAAGACATTTATGTGTGAGCCGCGGGTGGCGGACCGCTAACAAGAGGTGCGCGGACCGCGTGTTCGAGACCCCCTGAATGCGCTTATAGTGCAACATCTACATGATAGTGCCGCAACAGCGTTGGAACGTGGCAACGGAGGGCGCGGTTCGTTCTCTGATGCAGGAAAGACGCAAAGTCGTAGTGGTCGTTTCTTGCTAACGCGTTAACACTGAGGCTAGCACAGCCGAACAAGGTAGCGACTACGTAGTGCTGCCGATTTGTTGTCTACGAACTCTCCTCAAGAGGATGCTCCTGAATTCCGCTTCATGACGCGATACTCTATGTGCATTGCGAATTCTTTCGGCTGTAAAGTTCTGTAATCGAGGCGTCCTCTGGCTGTCCGCGTGTTTTGTGCTCTTCGTCGATATGAATGTTGACGTATCATCGCTGGTGTCGGAGGCTGGTCAGCACAAACAGCAACAGTTCCTCAATGGCTTCCTGCTTTTAGGTTTCTGGACGAAGGCTGAGAGACTGACATCTCATTGGAGGCTGTGCACTATTGATTCTGCGGCAAAGGGCTGCGTAGAGGCGACAGTGAAGGAGTTAGACGTCGAGGTGCCCGCTCAAGTTCAACCCTATAGTCGGGTTTTTTATAAGAATCAGTGCTACAATCAAACACAATTTCATACGATTCTCGAAAAGAAGGCTAGGAGGCTGGTGTGGGCACTGCTCTCAAACAATTTCTGGCAATGTCCACTTAGAAAAAATGGAAGAATGCCACTGCTTGTCGTTGAAGGTAGCGGTTGTTGAAGGTCGCAACCCTCTTGTAACGTTTCAGCTAGCTTTCTTGATCTTTAAGGATTATACATGGAAAGTTGCTGACTCCGTCTGTTACTTCAGCAGAACCACTGCAGGCGACACTGGTTGCCCTTGTGATTGCTGTTGTGGTCATATTTTAGATGTGAAGCATCTTATGGCGAAGTTCAATCCGGTGGTGGTGGTAGTGGAGTGCGGCGTGACCACCCTGAGTGCGCATGCGCAAACCCTCACCCACCTCCTCTCCTACGCTCCCCCCTCTCTCTCCTCTAGGCATCCCTCCTGCGGCGTTTTCACACCCATTGCGCATGCGCGTCCCCTCCCCCTCTCTCTCCTCTCCTACGCTCCCCCCTCTCTCCTCTAGGCATCCCTCCCGCGGCGTCTACACCCCCATTGCGCATGCGCGTGCCCTCCCCCTCTCTCCTCTCCTACGCTCCCCTCTCTCGCCTCGCAACGCCGACGCAGACAGCGTCTGCTAGCGAGTTTCTTGATTGAAAAATTGGCCGCGTATCTGCGTGCTTCGCTGCAAATGTCTTCTGCCGGTCTCATCCGCGGCCACCTGTGATGCTGTTCTCGACCATTTCCGTCCTGGCATGACCAAGCGTCTTCTCGCCGCAAGCGCGGTGTTTTTGGCAGCGTGTAAAAAGCTGAGAAGGCGCGCAGAGCGACCACGAAAAGAGATTCTCTTGTTTGCAGCGACGAGGGCAGACTGCGCCAGCTATCGCGCGGCGGATGAAACACGCGGCACTTCGCGCGACCTCGGAGATAGACGACGGCTCTTCGCTTTTGCAAGGCAGCCCGCATTTTCAGCGCAGCCTAAGAAACACTAGGGTCTTCAGAATTAAGTATCTATGTATTTTCTATAAAAGAACACACCACTTAATACTTCCGTATTGTTGCTGCGCCTCAGATATGCGTAATATTTACTTTTTGATCGACAATGTTCACAAGTATGCACAAAAACGACTGATCAAGTTGGCTGGGCGTTCAGAAAGCAGTCAAACTTTGGCCAGCCGCTGAATCGTGCGACGTGCCGACAAACAGAGAAACAGACAGGCAGACAGACAGACAGACCAAAATTTCTCCGTTTAGGTATCCCAAGAAAGACTATCGTCTTTAAAAAACCGACTGCTCGCGCTGCACAACCGTTCACTGGCCACCCCGTATATATATAGGCACTAGATCTTGACCTGCAAGGTTGTGCCGGTGGGAGATTTCTCCTGTGCATTGTCGAACGATAAAAATTCGCGGCATGCGCGTTAACTAAAAGGGAACTGCGGGTCTCTGTGTCCAATCGGAGTCTTCTGTCTCTCATTGGTAATTAGCAGCGATTGGCATGTTCCAGTAGGAAACACCAGTCCATCACTGCGTGAGTGCGCCTCCCCAGATTTCTCTCCTGCGCAACGCCGCGATGAGCGCCAGCGTCAACGCCGCCGCCAGTGTAAGCGTTAGCGCCCGCTGCTTCGCATCTACACATGGTTCCCTTTAGCGGGAGATGGTGTAATGTTTTCGTAGTGCCTTCGGCAACAGGTCCGCATTGCAGCCTGTGCCTAAATCAATATGCCGATGGGCTACCCATGCCTTCACGGTATATGGTTCGTTCAAAACTTGTCGGGGGGTGTCCGAGAGAGGAAAGCAGAATTGCCTACGCGAGTCGTCACGCGTTTGCATTGGTGGCAAAATGGTAGAGCTGTGCCATTAATGCCGTAAGTATACCTAGTTTCTATTTCGTGTATTGACCGGGAACTAAACAGTATTTTCTAAAGGAGTACAGGAGTACTCCGCCTTATAGCACTTGGTTGTTTAAAGGCACGAATCTTGAAAGGCGGCCCGTTAAATTTCTCTTAGAGTCAGGCGTACCTTATCCCCTCATGTCTGTGGTGAAATAGTCGGGCACCCGCCATCCTTGTGGAAATCGAATAATTAGTTTTGCCGAGTACCTAATATACTAAAATAGGTACAAGCGCGCTTCTGCCTTGGTGTTCGGCAGAGCGAAGTCCTAGTCGTTTGGAAAACCACGAACCCTGTCGGAAATTGGTGGCATAAAACCAGGAGACGTGCACATTAGTTGAGCCACTTTTTAGCGCGGCTGTTTCGAATGTAAGAGGTACAAGGTTCCATTCAATGTGAGCGACCAGAAACCCACAGGTATCTGCTAATCGCTAGAGGAAACCAACAAGCACCAACCTGGCACTTGTTATTACATGGATGCTCCTCTCTACAGGTAGCCCTATAAAGGTCTGCGAAGGTCTCTAGGCACCACTCAGCCTGCTTACCACAGCCTTGGTGAAATAGTCGTGAACTTGGCGTGCCTGTGGGAGGCAGAGAATTGCTGTGGCCGAATACACACCGGTAATTTATGTACAACCGCGCTCACGCACTTCCGGTCAGGTGCTACAAAACGCCAAGTATATGGTTGCTTTAGAGGACATATAACCCATAGAAATTGGTGACATGGCACGGACAGACATTGAAACTACGTCGCGCTCTTTGTTTCTTAACAGTAGCTCTAGCACGATTTCAAGAAAAGGGGCGCAATTTTTAGTTAACATAAAAATATATGCATGTCTACGTGCTTCGTTACGCTCAAACTTGGAGGAAGCTTGAGCTTTGCCTTCAAAAGCAGAACGCAATAGCGTAATCGGGCCACCCACGCATCTTCTTCTCAGGTGCTAGCCTGCTTCGGTTCTCGGTGCATGCATCAACCATGCCTAAGGAAACGAATGACAGTGTGCATAATATTGGCCCTTTCAAACTATTCTAAAATGTCTCCTGCAAGGGCAATTGTTAAGTGCCGACTACGCCATATTTGTTCCTTCTGCAAATCAGCGAAGGACCCACTACACGACCGTGATGCAACACGCGAACGCATGTTTGAGTGCTTTGTCATGGGTCGGCCTTTAAGACACGCCCTCCTTGCACAACTGACATGTTTTGACACCTAGCGCGATTCTACGCTTCTGCCTCGCAATATTACGTGCGTTAAGAAGACTTGCTCTACTACATGACATTCATATTGCGTTTTTTTCTTCCAAATCTGTTTCGAGCGATAGCATGGCAATAGCATGTGGAATTAGGGGTCACTCCATACAAACAAACATACACATCGCTCGAAAACGTCTTCAGTATTGCTACAGTTTCGAAGGGCAGCTTGTTATCCTACATGTAGACATTGCCAAAGCTTTTGACCATGTCAGTTATTCCTTCCTGTTTTCCCTTCTGGAACATGCGCCACTCTTGGTTCTGTTATACCGGAAGGTTTTAAACTTAGTTACAATGACTGTCCAACTTGTCTAATTAATAATTATTAATGGGCACCTGTCAAAGCCGGTATCTATCTGCTCTTCTGTAAAGCAAAGCTTCCCAATGTCCCCACTGCTGTTTGCACTTTATATTGAACCGCTATGCCTGAGCACAATACGATCCAATAATATTCGCGGCTTCAATATATTAGGCAATGAAGTTAAGGTATTGGCATATGCAGACGACGCAGCTTTCTTTTGCTCAGACAAGCGAAGTGTTGAGAATGTGGTATCTACTATAAGTAAATTCGGCATTGTACCAGGTGCTCGTTGAAACTCATCTAAAAGTTTAGGATTATGGTATGGATCATGGGGTAGTACGCCAGAAAAGTTCGCAGG
>JALIZH010015251.1:0-51069 GCA_030522465.1 Rhipicephalus appendiculatus
ATGAATAATCCTTGAGCACGTGATGTTACCTTAGCCATCGTTTCGATTAAAGGCCTCGTATTTTCCAAGGTAATTGCTCGAGTAGCGTTGTATTCGATTCGGCTCTCGAATCCAATGGCGCATGTTAGATATGCCGAATATCTTTCGAAAGGAACGAAACTACAAGAAGTCATTATTTATTTCTTAGACGTTTTATCAGAAGCCTGATCTTTTTCTGGATCTATCTATCTATCCACCTATCCATTTATTTGTCAGACATTAATTTAAAACAAAAACTTCAAAAGCAAAGGGACGTTTCGAAAAGCACTTGGGACGTAAGGACGCGCCAAATTTTACATAGGTGCTCTCTTTCTCTCTAGCGTGTCTTATTCAATAGCGATTGTTCGACCATAATTGAGCCCGGCAACCTTCTCACACTTTGGACACACGACCACCACCTTGCAGCCCATGCGCCGCGCTTGTTTTGTTGCCATGCACAACGCCGGCGAGGCGCACCTGGCAAGCCAATTGGGTCATCTCCACCTTTTGGGGGCCACTTTGTCTCATAAGTATGCGCAAATGGCACACGTGGGTGTTGAAATGCAGGCATATTGGAAATGTTAGAGATCTAGATTTCACTACGAAATTTTCGGCCTAAAAAGCAAGAAAGCAATGGCTCTCCAGCCATGACAGCGTTGTCGGGTCGAAGTAATCAATGGAGTATAAACAATAAATATTGCAGCACAACACGAATATGTGGGCCCTGTCCGTTCCTGTCTCGTTGCACGTAGGTGTTATGTTGTTCAAGAGGTTGATGTCTCGGGCCACTTGTACATGCAGGCTCCATTAGCGAGGCTATTACTTTAGTGATGCTGCAGGGCTGGATCGTATCTTGTTTTCGATCGAAGCATTTTTCGATGTGAGGTCCTTTTGCCCTCGGTGGTCCGGAACCACGACACAGAGACGGATTCGTATCAGACGCTTCACTTCCTTAGACAGCGCACGGTCGACGTTGCCGTCGCTCAATAGCGTGATATGCAACAGTACTTCGTTCGCAACACAATCGTCACTGCTCTCTTCACATGGCCAATACTACACTGCTCTGTTGTTTCGTTTTACTGGAGCAGCGTTATGCAAAATGTCATGACTGCATCGAGGTTATCGCCAGCTCGACCAATTTTAATTTATTCGGCTGCAGAAAAAGAGCGCTTTGGCTCAATCATCAAGCAACTCCCTGTTCCCATGAAGATCATCAACACAGAACAGTTTTCGGATGGATTCGTATGTGAGTTCAGTTTGATAGACACATACGGCATTCCAAAATGCACGATACCACATGACGGTGCACTGCCTTTTTACCATCAGCCGAGGACAGCGTTCTGGCTGACACGAAATATAAACAAAACCAGCTCGAGTCATCAGTACATTTTAAAGCGCCTTTCAGATCCAGGACATCGCATCATCGTGTATGCAGACTCACATGAAAAGGTTCTGGGTAACTTTCCGAAACCGCCCTGTAACCTCGTAAGCGTAACTGCTCAGGATATTAATGGTCCTGATGGTGGATTCTGGAAGTGCAGCGGTCGGAAGACCATTTCCGCTTCACAGGTGTTCCTTGGGGAAGAATGTTCGAAAGCTTTGTTTCCAAAAGGGAGAGACATCACTATTCTGGTACACTTGGGTGACTCGGCATTCAGTGATCTTGAAACATCGTCTGAGGCATCGGCTTTAATCGAAGCCTACAGGTCTCTCAATAATAGCGTTCGGATTATTCCTAACGGGATAATTAGAGATTTTCTTAAGCAGAAAGTGGACATTGTGCTCCTCAATTTTGGAAATCAGGTTCTGCTCACCCTACCGATATTCCCACATGCGCAGTATTCGCCAGCCCCGCTTTGTTTTTTCACCAGGCGACACCACGCTGTCGAGTTGAGCATGATTGACTCGTCGGGTTCCCTGTTGTGTTTTCTTGTAATTCTTACAACCACGGGCTCCCTCGTGTTGCTCAGCTCTCTTGGCCGGTCGCGAATTCTCTTCTCTGGTCATCAGCATACTTCGAGGTGTCTTTTCATTATTTTCCTATTGAGCGGATTCCTAGGCAGATCAGTGAGCTTGGGAGCAAGCTGGCACATTCAACGCAACCTTGCTGCAGTCTCGTGGATGCTTGCTATGATGGTATTGGGCATCTACGTTCAGTCCAGCATCACTGCCATTCGCAGCGTTCCGTCCGTCTCGGGGAATATATACCACCTGGATGAACTGGATGCATTCGTTCCATAGATATGGCCTGGAGACATGCTCTAGTCTTCATTGGCTAGACTTCTGCATGACGTCTGGCTCAAATACTTCAAGAACGAGTATTGAGTTTGTACTTCATTACTCTATACGCATCTGCAGAAGGGGGGATGCTGTTTCCTAAAAACACGACCGAGTGTTATCGAAGGACTCGCGAAAGTACGCACGTAGCATTCTCATCGTGCACGGATGAGGAAGTATCCTCAGCTTCGGAATGGGACCTCATTGCCGGTCAACATTTGCTGCTTGGGTTCCGTGTGGCGGCAGTGCATTCATCACACCCACTAAGGTGAGCCCACATGTTTTTTTTAGAGCCCAGATCCAACAACCGTTTGGTATCTCACATGGTGAACTTGTAGCGTGCAAAACACCTCAAAAAGTACATGCACTTTAAAAGCTCTGCGTATTGTGCAACTTCGAATTGTGTTCGTACAGGGCTGTGCTTTATAAATCCCTTGCCATTTTATATCCGAAGGCAGGACCAAAGGTGTACATATAGTGAGACAAAACTGTCGCGCGCTGATGATTACTTTATAGAACCTACAGTTTCTCTCACATATATTAGGCTGATTCCTCGAAGCAAACGATTTTTCTTAACGATGCAACCCTTTTAACAAAGAACTTACCCGAATCGCCCAAAAGTTGGACGAAAGCAGACTTGACACAGGCACGGGTGAGTGCTGCAGTTAGCAAAGCACTACACGCAACTTGCTAGCAAAAACAACGGTCAAGCAGAGAAGACAATACGCCAAGCAGCATTTAACGTCAAGCACGGCAAACTAAATTTGCGCGCGGTGGGATGCTGCAGCAAGTGTAGCGTGAGCTATTATGGTATTCGAGCGCCGCAGGCGGAGCGCCAACGCGTAAAACGACAGAATCGGGGGACCTCGTTTAGGGACCGACCGCTCAGGCACAGAAGTTATAGAGGAGGCTGTGAGCGAACTTTTCTGTCGTGTAGTTCAGCTTCGTCTGCAGACGTTGCTCCGGCTGCATGAGTGTTTGAGTAATTATGTCACGTTCCACCTTTGCTAATGATGCGTTAGCCGTCACGTGTAGCTCTAGAGCGGCTTGGCACGGCTTTCCTTGCCTGCGCCGTACTGTCAGGGGGAAAAGGCAGTACAGGTGGAATAAATGTTAATATTCGCGTGGTTCCTGATGAATTTTGCCACGCATCCAGGGGCTTCCTCCTTACTGTTTCTGTTTAGGAGCTGCACAGTCTGCGAAGTGCGCCGCTCGACCAACTGCGGTACGTCGGTGGATAAACAGCTGAAGTGTATGAGGAGGAACGCGGATGCAACGGTGGCTTTGCACGAACCAAACGCAGATTGTGGGCGCTAAAGCAAGCAAGGCATCTTTTTAAAAAAATACAACGTTAACAAGTCTGCTGTTTCAGACATACCTCATGCAAACATTGCACCTACGCATGAAAATGGGTGGTGAACATGAAGAAGACCAACTCTGCAAAGAGTTCAAGCGATGACACAACTTGCGAAAGAAACGCTTAAACCGTGTGTGGTGTCACTTCTAAAAATTGTCGTTAGATGAATATAGCGAAGTACAAAACACCTGATTCTCAGCTTGCAGGTTATACCATATGCTTAGACAGCAGATTAGGACGCAACTGGCCAATCATGTGAAATCGCAATTGGCGTTTTTAAAGAGACGTAAATATTGCTGCCGCCAGGCGTGTGCTCAAGCTTGGAGGTACGGCTCAGCTGCATTTCTTATGAGATAATGACGTGTGGCCTCACATAGCGTCAGATAGGGACGACCGCCTCAAAACGTGGTGGTACCGGGCTCGATCGCCTGACAAGGATGATGATGATATGTGTGGTTTTACGTCCCAAAACCATGATATGATTATGAGAGACGCCGTAGTGGAGGGCTCCGGATATTTCGACCATCTGGTGTTCTTTAACGTGCACTGACATCGCATAGCACACGGGCCTCTACCATTTCGCCTCCGTCGAAATGTGACCGCGGCGGCCGGGATCGAACCCGCGACCTTCGGGTCAACAGCCGAGCACCCTAGTCACTGATCCACCGAGGCGGACGCCTGACAAGGACGAATTCGTCTTCAACTAAAAGCTCTCTTTCCCGAGAAATTCGTATCAACTTGCTCTTGGCTGCGTGCTAAAAACGCGTTGTTGTATATTATATTTTTCACAAACTACGAAAATCAATTGCAGCAGGTAACAAACTCGTTTGTGAAATACGTCCTCGAATATTTCATAAAAATGTACACAATAATACGAATGTTCCTCATCAACAAAATCGTCCTACACCTGACACTAACGTATAGCTGCAATACGGTGCGTGTGCTTGTTTTTTTTTTATGTGTGTGAACGTGTCTATTGTGCGCCGCTTCATCGATCAACATTTGCAGTAATTTTGCACTATGGTGGGTTGCCAAGAGGGAACAAACCGTTTTAAAAATTAGCTCCTAATTGTGTAATTGTAATGACTGGCACTTCTTTCTTGTAGGTATCAGCACCGGCGTTTGCTCCTGGCGATTCACGAGAGCGGGCTGGCTATCCCTCGCCGAATGAGAGCAAGACCAGCGATGCATAGCCAACAGGAAGTTAAGGAGCCATTTCACGTCTACTTCTTCATATGCTTGGGTGGACACTGCGTCGCCGGCATCGCGCTTGCAGCGGAGCTCTTGAAGGCGTTTCATGATAATCGGAGACGCCGTATGCAGTTGCTTCAGGGAGCAGCTTTGACAGAAACACAGCCTTGTTGACTGAAGACTGCATGCGTCTTTCATCAAGAATGGCAATGTGGGTTGTTGGTGTACTAAGGCGCAGATATTAGTTTGGAGGGCTAGATTGGAACATGTAGATGTGGCACGAATAATTTTGAACAAAAAAGAAAAAAGACTGGGGAGGGGCCAAGCATGTAGGAAAAGCTATACACTAACATGAAATCTGGAGAGGAGCGCAGCATACACATGTCGAAGTCGATGTGTTTCTCACAGCGAAATCGCCACTAATCGGCAACTAGAGACCGAAGAAGAAGAAAAAGAAGAGAGCCTCACTGAGTTCATTCGCGACATTGTTTTGAGACAGATTTCTTTGGTGAGGCACTAGTGGGGCCAATCCTGAAACCGGGCATGTAGGAAAGGGTGTTTCAGCTGCACTAACATCGTCGGAAGGCTGCGTCGGAATGAAGCTTACCCTAAGGTGCTTATTATTATTATTATTATTATTATTATTATTATTATTATTATTATTATTATTATTATTATTATTATTATTCCTCCCTACATGCCTGATTTCAGTTCCCTACGGCATGTAGGAAAGGGTGTTTCAGCTCCACTAACCTCGTCGGCTATTTGTTAGGCTAACTGTCGCCTTTTCTTAATTATTGGACCGGTGGCGAGTGAACCGCCATCACTTTGCAGATATGTTTCAAGACGTGATGCTTCAAATAGGTGGCTTTACCGTAGAGATCCACGTTTGTATCTCTGGTTTTAGGCAAGAAACTTGAGCGCCTTGCTTAAGTTCATCGGGGATCCTGACAGCGCTTTTAACCCAAACAAAATGTTTTAGGCGGTAACGACGAACCTTTAACTCATAATATGCATAGTATGTACCGGTGGTGAGTAGTGCAATTTACGCCATTTTCGCGGCGTATAGGACCGTTTCTGATTACGACGACAAGACACGCCGACAAGCCTAGACCCTAAGGTGCTTCGCCCTTAAGAAGAACAACCGTTACACGCACCCGCAAACCTCCTCAAGTGCAGCGCCACTACTTTCCACTGTATTTATTTCGATAACCGGCCATACAAACTAAATAGCGACAAACCCAAATTCATCATCATGCTTAGTCATTTCTAGATTTATGATAACGAACTAATGATTTGAAGAGTTCTGTTTTTCTCGAAGTTGGTACTGAGTAATTCCAGCGGGCTTTAATTGAGGATCTTCCCTTTTCTTGTATCAAATCGCTAATGAAGGAAGGAAGGAAGGAACAGGAGAGCAAGGAAAGGCACGGGTGTTAACCAGTCTAGAAGGACCGTTTTGCTACCCTACACTGGGAAAGGGATGGGGGAGTTTTAAAGATGGAGAAAGAGAGAGAGAGACAAAGGAGAGCACGCACACACGAAGTCACACACCTCACTGTCATCATAACTCCATTAGTCTATAACCGCCGCTGCAAGTCTGAGGACTTCAAGAAGTTGAGCACCACCTTCGTGGTCTTTACCAGCGATGGCCTCTCAGGACGGCATTCCAGAATGGTTTCCACCGCCATCGGTCTGCGATCTATGCGAGCTAGAGCGACTGCGAGTGATTTTCTCTGCGCATTGTAGCTAGAACCGTTGCAGAAGATATGCCGTATGTCTCCTCGCTGCCACAGTTGTAATAAAAAGAGTTGTCAGCCATTTGGATGCGAAAGGAGAACGACTTCGTGAAAGCCACTCTTAGCCATAAACGGAAAAGCAGAGGGGCATCATTTCGGCGTAGCATAGTAGGTGTCTGAAGACGTAAAGTGTTGGGGCTGTGGTGGTGTTGATTGCGCAGTCTACTTGTTGTATTCCAAGCGGAGAAAGTGATTTCTCGTGCGGACACTCGAAGTTGGCTAGCAGCGTCGGTCCTCGATGGCGGTATTGTCTCAAGCCTGTCGCCTTGAAGAGCTGATCGAGCAGAACTGTCGGCGTATTCATTGCCTATTACGCCGCAGTGACTTGGCAGACACTGAAATGTCACGTGGTGTCTTTTCTCGAACGCAGTATGGAGGAGGTGCCTAACCTCGGAAACCAACTGCTCGTATGGTCCGTGCCGCAGAGCTGACTACGAAGATTGCAGAGCTGCCTTTAAATCAATGAAGACTGACCATCGTTGAGGCTGTTGGAGGTTGACTATGCGGAGTGCAGCGCGAATAGCTAAACCAGCGAGGCTTTCACTTATGAGCATGGTAACCTATATTCATCAGCAGTCGAAGATGAAGTCGAGAGTGGGACGGAAACCAGTCTGGTCAGAAACAGACATGCAGACAATTAAAACAAGACGCTGACCACAAAAAACAAGGAACAAGACGTCTCGGCTCCCGCACGAGAGCCTTCTTCACAAAATCTTTGTGAACAAGGCTCTCGTACGGGATTTTGTGAACAAGGCTCCCGTACGGGAGCCGAAACATCTTGCTCTTTGCTTTTATATTGGTCAGCGTCTGGTTTTAATTGTCTTCAGCAGTGAAAGATCAACAAACCTAGGCCAAGAAGCATTTATTATTTATTCAATCTTCAGAAGAATAAAACACCAGCCAGCTTCTGCAGTAACACTTGATGTAATAATTTTTAATGTCGCATTCTAATGTGAACGGAGTTCAATAAAACCACCGACTATACTGATAGAACTTAGATGTCAACAAAAACTCATCAGTGCGCATCATCTGCATCACGAAATTTTGTCGAAGCTGTGTCGTCTGTGTTTACTGTTTCTTCTTTTGTTTTTCCAGCTGATATGCGCGTTGCACATTCACAACTTGATGTCAATCTGTTTTTTTTTAATTGCAGTCTCCATGAGTACTTCATCTATTGTCACCAGCGGGGCACCTCTATGGTTGACACTGTGCCGGCTGCGTTTCTGCACTTTCTTTGTATTGCAGAAAATTTGAATGAATCTCGCACTTCGATGAAAGTTTTTTTTTTCAGACATCCTATTTTTTTTTGTATCGATGAATGACAACTTGTATGGATGAAAATACGGTGCTCAAATTGTCCGAGAACCACTAAGCTCAACCATGCAGCGGTGGTGCGCACTGTTTATTTTTGGTTCTCACGTACATTGGAATGCAAGTTGTACTTTTTGAAAAAACCTTCACGGCGCAAAGATTACGGGGACGAAGTGAAGAAACGAAGAGACAGACACGGGCGCCGAAAACTGTCTGTATGAGTGTCTGTCTGTTCGTTTCTTCACTTAGTCCCCGTACTCTTTGCGCCGTGAATGTTTTTTTCCTGAAGTATGAACCAACTAGCTCAGCAACAAGCCCTGGTGTACTTTTTGAATTTGCGTCGATGTGTTTTATCATCAATTCGAGTGAATACACTCCGTGGATTCCGCGTGTGTTATCATGCAGTGGTCACTTCAGTGGCCCTGGTGCACGTTTGGTTGTTGCTGTGTCGTCTGTCTGTGTACTGCATATTTTATTCGCATAGAGGTTCCATTGAAGTTGTCCTTTGATGGGTTGCTGCTTATTTTCTTTTGAATCTTACTTGTGATCGTGACGATTTTCTCATGCGCCTTCAAACGCACAGCACCTGACGGACCCTTATTGCGCACTTGGCGCTGTGGCGCTTTTAGGTGCACTTCTCTTTTTGCACAGAACTTGTAATAAAACTTTCGTTCGAGCGATGTTGTTTTTTTTTATTCTTGCTCGTAGCGATTACAATTGACCCTTCCGTGTCATCACAGAGTTTGCACTTGAATCGCCATAGTCCCTGAGTGAGAATGGTGAATGTGCGTTATCAGTGAAAACGTTACAAGAACATAAGCATCAGCAGTTGATAGTACATGAGCACTAGTAATTGGGGAAAAATCTGGGGAAAATGACAGCATTTGAAGCTTGATAATGCAATAGTTAGAACCCAGAACATCAGCTAATAAAAATCAAATGGCGAATGCCTAACCTAACAACCTCAGGGTTCGATCGATCTAGCTGGTAGTCCTAAACGCGTGCAAAAATTACCAGGAGTGGTTTTCGCCTGCTGCTATACACTCGCGTCCACTTTCAACACGTGCTATAGACGTGTTTAAATATGATAGGTGAGGGAACAAAGCTCCTACTTTTCACTTCTAACCACTCGCGGATTTTCAAAATGCGAACGAATGTCAATTAGATGATAAGCTTTTGCTACAAGCAATACTTTGCGCGTGTAGTAGAAGTTACCAGGCTCAAGTCAAGTAGAAGTTACCAGGCTCGGAGTAAGAAATTTGGTTTTGTTATTGCACCTTTCAGTCGGCTTGGTGAGGACCATCTACCTGTATTTAAATTATGAAAAAGAGGCCTCAGAATGCTCCATGTCGAACTGGCAATTATCCAGCTGTCCCTACGCTTGTTCTCTTCTGCAGAGTAGTCGTTTACAACCAAAGAATAAATGTAAGCGCCGCCCACAGCCGTCACTGCCCCTCTTAGGGAGAACTAGAATGGGTGAGCTATTCAATTTCATTTGCTCATTTTAGTAGCGCCGAACACTTCGCGTATTTCATGCAAGCGATTTTTTCCCGTACAAACATATAATCGTGCCACTATTTTTCAAACAAAAGCTTGGACTTTCAGGCAAACTTGAGCAAAGAATCCAACATCACTGCCCGGGATAACGCGATATACTAAATACGTGTGACGAGTATAGTCGTCCGTCATGAGACTTTGTAACAAAATATCCGATGACAACTGTACTTTTCATCTGTCATGTGGTGAAGCCACCTTCTAGTAATCTTTTTACCGTGATCAGTGAAATGGAAGAACCCCGTTGAAATGAAAGAATGGTACCGTTTTATTCAGGAAAAAAGTCTCAACAAATGTAGTGAAAAAAATGTTTTTGTAATTTTGGCGTGTTTTTCTTTTTTTCTTTCGGTAGTGAAAGGGTTCAAGCGTATCCCTCAGATTAGCAGTGAAAATGTGCTAACAGTTACAGCCGAAACAACAAAGCACAATTATTCAGGCTTGTTCATACTGAAATGTTTTGTGGCAGCTGCCGCCGGATTTCCTCACCACGAACCAATCGGAGCTCTTGTCTAAGACTTGAAAAATGGCTGTACACTTGTGATATCGCAGTCGTCGAAGCCCACAGGTACAGCGAAGTCTTTCGTAATCATCCTCTCGTTCTCGACAAGCACCCAGTTAAGCACGAAGATTGCTGTCATGACTAGCTCTGCAGTACACCTTGTCGCGATCTTGCAGAAACAGTAATACCTCTGCACGAACAACCTTCTCACGTTTTCCAAATCAGGATCAACAAACCACCACTGCTTGCGTTGCTTCATCTTAGCGAATGCATGTTTCTGCTCGTCGGACATCGCCCGAAAGTCACTTACCTTGCCGACTAGGTCAGCGGTTCGACGACTCTGCTCCTGTTTATGTCTTTCGCAATAACGGAACGCCAACACAACGCAGGGCTCCTCGAGGCCGGCGTTTCTTCGCACGAAAAAACGCTGGCACCGAGACACCCGAGTTTCGGCAATGTAGTTGGTAACTATTGTCAATAATGCGGAATTCCGGCTTGCTGTGGATGGCGGATTCCCAAGTGTGGACGAGCCTCTACGTCTCCGTTTTGCCGCAGCCAATCAGAACGCCATGCGATGGTGCCGGTGGTGTATATTTGTAATAAACATCCAGCTGAGCCGGAAATGACGTAAAATGTGGCAGCATAGAGTTATTACAGACTTTCGAGAAGAGCTGCCTATAGACCTTTTGCATTAGTCTGGCGACCCTGTGTTCGCGCTAGGCAACATTGGGCTCCCGCCGCCATTGTGAGGGAAAGCCGGTGCAATGGCCGGTGGTAGGACGGCAGCACGCCCTAGGTGTTCTCTGGGGAAGTCCGCTATGCCCGGACAGCGGCCCGTCTCAGTACTGCCTAGTTGTTCAGTGGCGTGGGAAGCGGGCGACCGTTCAAATTATTCATCGGACGCGGTGTTGCCGTAATCCAGCTGACGCACGCATGGCTTCGCAAACGCAAACGTCGTTCCCCACTGCGGGATGGGAGCAAGACCTCGGCAACCTTCCGCGCCTTCAACACGAACGCATCGTCGAGTTCTACAAGGAAAAAGCGGAGACCAGGAGGTGCCTCGACAGAAGCTATAACTTCTTCGTCGAATGCTACGTCGACCCGGCTTCAATTAAAGTAAACTACACCAACAAGAGGTAAGCAAATCGAAATGAGCGGCATAAAGTGATGTGGGTAGCGGTGCCGCGTGATGATCTAGCTCAGCCGAAGTGGGCGCCTCGCAAGCACACGATCGCCTCAGGCTGCAGCCACCTCTCTCGCCCTGTTTGTCACCGTAGGCTTTGGCTCCAGAAATGCGTCTGCCCTGCATGCTGCGGCGTATGCATTAATGGTGCGACTGCCGCGGCGACGACCAGCACGTGTAAACGCGCGCTGCTTGTCACTCATCTAACATAAAATCTGCGCCATGTGCTTTCAAAGCAGCCTCGTTAAAATAGGACACATTTTCTTGGTCATAGCAAAACTATTCTAAATATGCAAAATGGCACTGATCGTTTCAGGACGTCATTTTAGTTTTAATTGTTTGTGTTGCTGTTAAAATTGCCAAATTTATAATGAAGAATATTCTACCTACATGTCTGATTAATATTTCATGCCAAACAGACCAATAATATCAATACAAATTTACTTGACAGGTACTGCTGTCTTGCTTTTCCATTTTTGCGTCCACTTTCTCACGCTATTCTGGCTGTTTGGGCGTGTTGGTAAGACATGACTAGTAATGTGTAAGTGCATAGGCAGACAAGGAGGTGTCCGACATAGCGCTCATGTGTATCACGTGTTCTCTGTTCTCGCCTGGTTGTGCCCTTGAACATAATCTCTCGCACTGCTTAGCATGAATGAATACTTCCCCAACTTACAACACTACTGCAGTAATAAACGCACTGAATAGACATTGTTTCCTTGGCGTTATTCTCTGAAATTTCTGGTTGATGTGATCAAGTGCTGTGATGCCAGTGAAGAGTTCGACAAAAGCTCGCCTGGTCAGGTAGCATGTTACACTTGAAGGGCCAGTAAACAACCACGAGGTCCAAAGATTGGGATGAACAGAAATGTGTGCACTTTTGCTTTGTGAACATGCTTCCGCAAGATTTTTGCGAATACGTGCTATTATAAGGAAGTTGCAGGGGTTAGGACAATCGTTTCAGCTGGTTTCAAATTCTCACGCGGCCTCGCCATCCTTCTCCGCCTTGGGGAGGGGTAGGTGTATCCCTTCGTTGCGACGATGCTCACTTCCTCAATGTAATGCAACATCAGCGACTACTTGATTGCCGTGCAGCCAATGACCGTGCAAGGCTTCCTCCTCGTGCGCATGTGTCATAGTGGCGCGGGGAGGCAGCGTGGTGCGAGAGAGGTATGCACCCTTCCTCTCGTGGTAAAGTGGCGAGACGACTCTTCATCTCGGAGGTTTTGGTTTTGGTACCACTAGTCCTCTGGCTCTACAAAACAGCAGAAGGCAACACAGGAAAGTGAAAATGCGTACTGCCCGGCCAAAACTGCATTACCGCAAGGCCAAGACGGTGTTTCATAGCGCAAAGGGCCAATCGATAAGCTCAGTGCGACATCAAGTTGCTCATGGGCGAGCTTGCATCACCGCACGTACAAGGAGGATTGGTCAGACGTAGGAAAGAACCGCGGGAATTGTTTTTAAAAATGGAGGGTCTGCGCGGCGCTGTAATATTCAGAAAACGTGATCGCCGCGGTCTACTGTAGGAATTAGCGAGCCTGTTTAGGGGTTGTAAAAAAAAATTCGCAGCCTGTTTACTGGCCCTTTAATGAGAACACGTCCGCTGCGTTGTGAACAAGAAATTTGTACAGGTTTTGAAACATCAGAACTGTACTTTTTGACTTGGTCAGTGATCATAATTTTTCTTAAGTGCGCTATGCAGCTGTATATTTTGTGTGGACCAATGGTACATGACCATTTGTTAGGATCACCTAGCAAAATGCCTGTAGGTACTACTACTAATGATTGAAGTGTCACATGCTAACATATTCTTATTTATGAGGAGGACTTCCATTGTTTCTTTTCCCTATGCAGTGATGGCACAGTGTACCTGAAGTCATCGTGCTACCGAAGCAAGAAAAAAAATGCAGCTCCATATACAATCTTTGTCACAATATCTTCAGCAGACGGTTCCACCAAAAATGCTGAGTGCAGTTGTGCGGCAGGCCGCAGTGCCTGCAATCATGCATTGGCTGTTCTGAGGACTGTTTCACATATTCAGTCAAGGGGCTTCACTGTGGCCCCTTTGCAGCTCACATGCACAAGCCTTCCACAAAAATGGCGTGTACCACGAAGCGCAAATTTGCATGGCATGCCTTTACAGGCAGTGAATTGGAGGGCAGTGCGAGAAGGCGGCCTTGACTCGCCACTCAGTGTTCGCCTCTACGACCCAAGGGGAGTTTCGCGAACATTGGATGAACAGAAAGCTGCTGAAAGACAATTGGCAGAAGAAATCCTAAAAGAAGACCCTGACAGCGAGTTCGCGAAAGGACTTCTGGAAGATGACAACCATCCGTATGAACGTACAAAATGGGGTCTGGCATCAGTACTTGCTCCGCTGTCATACCAACAGCCCTTGCTGCCATTCGGGTTTGATGTTGTTGTTAAGAACATTAACAGTGCCTCAATCAAGAGCTCCAGCCTTCCAGAAACTCATCAATATTTTAGCAGCTGTGACACGTGGAAGCCGCCAGCTGCATTGCAAGACAACAGTATCGTCAAGGTAAACAAAACAATTTATGTGATCGCATAACAGTTGGAAATGTCCAGGTTGCTATATAGCTTTATTTATAAACATGTTTGCAATGTGTATTACTAGCATATTTGCCAGTTCCCTTTACTATGATCAAAATTCCGGCCCCTAACCCATTTACTTGTCATATCGTCTTGTCAGTCTTTTATCGCTTCTACAGAGGTAATTTTCAGCCGGTTAATTATTACTTGCTCCTAGTGACTACTTCAAGTAATTGGGAATGGGAAATTTATGCATGCAATATTTGTAGTACAAAGAAAAGGTGGAAGGCAGTTAGCAAGAATGTGTAGTGTAAATGAGCAGTTTCTTTTTTCTTTCAGTTGTAAGTTTCTGCCCATTGTTTACCATTTTGACAACGTAGAGCGTCATCTTTCAAAATATTTGCCTGTTCCATGGACTGAAAATTTCTCGATGAGAAGAAATTGGTAAAAACAGGGCTAACAAGGTCTGCCTATTTTATTCTATTTGTTGAATTGCTGTGCCAATTGCTTTTAAATGTAAACAGACAAACAACTCAAACTTAGATGAGGTCAAATACCCAGGACAGCACATCCTGCCTTGTATGTCTGTGACATGGCCTCCTCACCCACATTGTATGAAAAGAAGGCTAACAAAGTCAACCTATTTTATTCTGTTACTGGATTTGATGTGCCACTTAACTGTTTTCAAACACAATTAACTCAAACTTAGATGAGGGCAAATACCCAGGACAGCACTTCCTGCCTTGTATGTCTTTGCCCCCCTTTTCCCTTGTCTAGTCCGCACTCTTTATCTTTTACCAATATTAACCAATGGGCAAGGCTTAGCATGTTAATTACATGAATTCTAGAGTTAGTAGTGTGCGGCCTGTGTGCTCTGCCTCTTATGTTCTTAAGTTCGTGCTCCTCACAGTACCGGCTGCATGATTGGTAATTGGATCTATGGGTTTTCATATGTAATGTATCAAGAGTTTTTTGCTTAGTACAGCTTGCCTGAGAGAAAGGAAGATTGACTGGAACAACCCTTTGCCACTGTACACTGGTGAAGAAAGAAAAATTGAGACAAAAATATACGAAACTTGGAATAGTCTGTACAGATTACTAATTCACCGTGGTCTCATAGATGTTGAGCAGAGCACACAGAAGTGATGTTGACTGAATGGAACTGCTCGTAAATTAATCTGAATGAAAGTGCACAAATAAATTGTTCAAAACAGTCCGCACACTTAGTCAAAAGCCTCGACAATGAATGACCTGGGCATCAGAAAAGAACACAAGTCTCGCACTATCTAAAAGGTCGTTGTGGGCTTGTTCCTTCAATCTAATAATGTCAGCAAGAACACCAGAAGCCACTTAGGTAATCACTGTGCAAGCTGTGACTGCTTGCCATTTTTTGACATTAGAGATATCGTGTTCTAGAACAAAAGAAAGGCTACTTTGGAATTCTTGTGATCTTGACATACGTTCATGAACTCGGATG
The DNA here is from genome assembly GCA_030522465.1 of Rhipicephalus appendiculatus. Taxonomy (NCBI): domain Eukaryota; kingdom Metazoa; phylum Arthropoda; class Arachnida; order Ixodida; family Ixodidae; genus Rhipicephalus; species Rhipicephalus appendiculatus. The sequence goes on from JALIZH010015251.1 coordinate 15,220, forward strand.
ACTAAGCTTTTCATTAGTTGCTTTGTCCAGCATACAAATGAGTCTTTTTTAAGGCAGGAAAGTATTCCTGCTTTTTTTCTGTCACTTTTTGTCTGTGTTTTTCATCATGTATGATAGCTGTTTTAAGCTATTTATTTATGAAATCTGAATAATCTTTTGGCTGTGAGTAGCACTAATGACCATCCCCTTCTCTTGTGTGGGATTGGGACCCATGAAACCACAGCGAAGATACCTGACGAGCACATGTATCCATAAGGAACCATAGAGCACAGTCAACTCTGTTTATTATTCTGTTTTTCAAGCAGCACACGCATGATAGTCTGACTCGGACACAATCAAATAAATGTAATTAATATTTACATGTACACATGCACAATTTTCAGAAGCTGTGCATCACTCCGGAAGAGGCGCGGGTCCTTGAAAGAAACACACGTGGACAACGGAATAGCACAAAGTGGCAGGATGAACGCAGTTTCCGCGTGAGAGCTTCAAATTTCGGCATCATTGCAAGCCGAAGTGAATGGACATTGAAGGGACTCCGTGGATTGGCTATGCGCAAGGACTTGTCACGTGTTCCAGCTATAAGGTAGGACTTACGCTCCTCAGTAGGGCACACGACTTTTCCATTTACCACTAGTCTTAAGAAGTTCCATATGTTACAAATAGAAGCTGGATGCTAAGCGCTAAAAACTGTCATTCGAGGCTTGTATAAGAGCGAAATTCAGTGTTTTTTGTGCTTAATAGGTTGAAATATTAAGAATGCCCTCTATTTCTATGAAAACTAACTTGTCCACAGGTTCAGTGTTCTCAGGCATTGCAATGCACTCACCTGAAATAACTGTTGACGGTTTTTTCAGTACCTATAACCCAGAATTTTGGTCAGAGACAAGCTGAAGTGCGCACTGACTATCAGCAACAAGTCCACTGGGGTAGAAAATTCCTGAACATCCCTAATGAATCCCCCCTTTCCAGGTCATTGTAGCACTCTATTATCAAGTTTTAATGTTAGCTAAAACATGAAGTGAGTGCATGACTACCCGCCAACAAGCGTATTGTCGGCATAAAGACTTCAGCCCTTCTTATATCGATGCCCTCGTTTGCTCTGAATCTGTTGCTTATAGCCATTACACTGCCAAAGTGTTTGTTTTGATAATTGGTTGCCTTCAGTAAAGTTCATCAGTGAGTAACACTATAAACAATATAATGCATAGTAAAAACACAGAAAAAGGCTCTTTTAGGCTGTGATAATCTAATATAAATAGTGCCTATTTCAGTGATTGTGACATTATTGAAATATACATTTATGAGCACAACAGAAGTCCCGCTAATATAAAACCGAAGGAAACAAACGGCATTTTGCCTAAACTTCCAGTTTCTTGTTATCGCATGTCATAACCCTGTATAATTTATTAATCTCTCAGAGCCTACAAGAGAGCTACGAGTTGTTGTGTACCGCCTTGCTGGTAATTTTCATTTGTATTGTAATCCAAGGTACATTGTGCTTAATGTCTTGCAGCTCACAACCACATTTAAAGGGCCAGTAAACAGGCTGCGACTTTATTTTACACCCCCCAAGCAAGCTCGCTAATTCGTACAATACACCGCGGTGATCACGTTTTCTGAATATTACAGCGCCGTGCAGACCCTCTATTTCGAAAAACAATTCCCGCGCTTCTTTCCTACGTCTGACCAATCCTCCTTGTACGCGCGGTGATGCAAGTTCGCCCATGAGCAACTTGATGTGGCACTGAGCTTGTCGATTGGCCCTTTGCGCTATGAAACACCGTCTTGGCCTTGCGGTAATGCAGTTTTGGCCGGGCAGTCCGCATTTTCACTTTCCTGTGCTGCCCTCTGCTGTTTTGTAGAGCCCGAGGACTAGTGGTATTGCCAGAACGAAAGCCTCCAAGATGAAAAGTCGTCTCGCCACTTTACCACGAGGGGAAGGGTGCATACCTCACCACTCTCGCACCACGCTGCCTCCCCGTGCCGCTGTGACACATGCGCACGAGGAGGAAGCCTTGCATGGTCATTGGCTGCACGCCAATCAAGTAGTCGCTGACGTTGCATTACATTGAGGAAGTGGGCATCGTCGTGACGAAGGGTCACGCCAGGGCTTAAAGTCACCCTTCACTGGAGGGGGGGGCCCTCATAGAGTGGTAACATATACTATCAATAAATATATATATATACATATATATATATATATATATATATATATATATATATATATATAGTCAAGCAAACTGTCTCTCGAACTGAATTAAAGTGATGCTTATGAATGTTCTACAAATAAAAATATATAGCAAAAGCTCGTTCATCTGAACTGGGAGCCCCTCGTTTCCATCTCTCCGTCATGTGCAGTGTCTCGAGGAAACACATGCAGCAGTATGACGATACCTTTTTACATGTTTTGGTCGCGCCACATCAACCAAACAATTACGATTAAATCATTTTTAATAAAATTGGAGAGTTACAATTTCCCCCACACACGGCACCACTGCCAAAACAAACAAAAAAAAATCAACTCCAGCGCTTGTGGAATGGGTGCTGTTGTGCTGCAGTTGACCAGCTGAGGGGGGGGCCCGAGCCCCTGCTTGAAAAATGGAGAGGGGGCCGGGCCCCCCCCGGGCCCCCTGACTTTAAGCCCTGGGTCACGCCTACCCCTTTCCATGGCGGAGAAGGATGGCGAGGCAGCGTGAGAATTTGAAACCAGCTAACCCCTGCAACTTCCTTATAGTACGTATTCGCAAAATTCTTGCAGCAGCATGTTCGCAACGCAAAAGTGCTCATATTTATGTTCATCACAATTTTTGGACCTCGAGGTTGTTTACTGGCCCTTTAAAGAAGTAACAAAAATGTGCAGTGTAGCACTTTCCATGCTTGGACGCAGGAGAGTATTGCTTTAGGCTAGTTTTTTTTTTAATTGTTTAGGAGATGGTGTGTGAAGCAGTATGAAGGACACGGAAATACTGTCTTCGTTGTTTCCGTGTGCATTGTCCTGCTTTGCTCTATGTAGAACTAGAGATTTATGTGAAACCAGCGAAGTTTTATTGCTGCCTAGCTTAGTTTCACTTCTAAGAAAGTGAGAGTGAGAAAATTAAAAATAGTACTTTTGTTGATTTGCTGAACGAGATTTTTTTAATGCGTGTGGTGAATTGCTTTTGAATTGCCTGTCTCTGTTGCCTTGCATGTAGGGTCTGTGGCTTAGTCAAGCTGCCTATGGCACCTTTTTCTGCAGCTCCCCTGTCCTTGTATTTCTTTAGGCAGAAATCGATAATTATTAGTTATTGCAATGTCTTGCAAGTAACGTCTTCCTCTTCACGGAATCCAGTGGGAGAGGCTATAGTGTAAAATCTGGTTGCATAATAACAACGAAAAAGAACTTGTTTCCTTTGGTTTCCAAATGACAGTACAATTTTGGCACTTAAACCTGCAGGTATGGTGTTGCAAATGAGCCCCTCGCTGCAGAACGCTACCAGGATGTGATGCGAGGCCTTGGACATGAATGCACGGTGCACCCTTGTGGCCTGTTGGTCAACCCTGAAGCTCCCTGGCTTGGTGCTTCCCCTGACGGATTAATCTACGATCCAGCTGAAGTAAAGTCGCGGGGCATACTTGAGATTAAATGTCCATATTCTTTGCGTGACAAAGGTTTAAATGATCTGAATTCTGCAGAGTTTTGCTGTGATATTACAAAAAACGGTACCAGTTCTGAAGAGAGACCACGTTTACTATCAGCAAGTTTTGGGTCAGATGGCTATTTCCCAGCTTGCATGGGCAGATTTTGTTGTGTATTCAAAGAAGTTCATTTTAATTGAACGCATACGTTTTTCAAATGAAGAATGGGAAAGAACAAAAGTGAGGCTTGACAGTTTTTTTTCTCAGATTTCTTGCCTTTCCTTGAAAGAACTGATGTAAACTCAAGCAAGACATATCAGTGCAAGTGTAACTAGTTAGTGTTGCATCGCATCTTTTCAGGGGATACTAAGGGGAAATATTTATACATCGTGGATTGTTGAAACAGTATTTCACAAACCACGTAGTGCTTGTTTCGTGCCTAGGAAATGCTTAGTTTGAAAGAAAAAAAATCGAATCGAAATCTGTGCGCTGTTAGCACACTGAAAACCACCCACATTCGAATGGCCTTCTGACTTAGCATTGGCTTTGCCTGCGTTTCACTGCCCAAAAGCCAGCGCTGCGATTTCTTGCGTGGCACTGCTCAACAAGGTTTCCATGTTATGCTCAGGGCCCCTTTAAGTTAACATGGCCCCCCTCAGGCCCGATAGTTGCTCAGGGACATAGTGCTTTTCAAGTCATTATTTACTACTGACTGGTATGTTAAAATGAGAAAAGATATATAGAGAGAGAAAGAGAGAAAAGGAGGAGAAAGAAAGAAAACGATAGAAAGAAAGAGAAAGAGAAAAATATAGAGAAATAAAAGGAATAAAAACATGAAAAGATAGGAAAACACAGAGCAAGGCTGAAAGAGAAAGAAGAGAGAAATAAAGAGAAGCAAAGTAGAGATAGAGACAAATAAAGATAGAAAAGAGAGTGAAAACTTCTTTTTTGAATTACCCTGTTAAATGCCAAAGTCAGCATCCAGGTAAACTATGTTTTCTCCTTGTGTTCCTTGTTGTCAAAAACCATTTAACACTGTATTGGGGCAGCATTCCGAGTCTGCGTCAGCCCTGCTGTATTTAGGACCCACTTCATGGCTGCTTTTCACCCTCAGTGAATTGATAACATAACAGTCTAAACTAATTGGTTGGGAATTTTCAGTATAATTGTCTGCATTTATGCAATAAAAAAATTCCATGCAGTTCTTTAATTGAATATTTTACTTAGACATTTTGGAGCCATCTTGAAAAGAAAGAAAAATGATGTGCCCAAGAACTGAGTAAATTTAGAGGCTCGTGATACTGATGTAGGAAGTACAGATTGACCAAAGCCATTTTTACAGCTGTGGCAATCAGCACAGCTATCGCATTACTGCACGTAGAATTCTTGTTTGCCCAGATAATTTTCTGATAACACTTGCATTATTCATTCCTTGTCTGTGATGTATTGCTCATCTCTTGTAAATATTGCTACGTAGCTGACATATCAAAGACGACAACGAAGAGGGCTGGTCTGTCCGCTGTGTGCGCTCTCCTCCATCTTGATCGATGCTCTACGCATCAGCGTAAATACAACCCGTAAATAGCCACGCCTCGTGTTATTTTTACGTAACATCTTTGTGGTGGAGGTGCTGGTTGTTCCCTTTACCCATCACGTTCGAAGCTCCGCAACGGCCGTACCATCGCCGATCCGACCATGTCTCAGGCCGAAGGAGCATCGTCTTCCCCACCTGCCCCTCCCGTGGCTTCAACCTACGTAGTCCTACCTCCTGCTCGTGATCCTGGTATATTTTCCGGTCAGGATGGCGTTGACATCGACAAATGGATCAACCTTTACGAACGGATCAGCGCCAGCTATAGGTGGGACCCGACCCTTATGCTTGCCAACATGCTTTTCTACCTCGATGGCCCACCGCGGGTGTGGTTCGAAGACGCACGAGGCTGAGATTACCAGCTGGGACACTTTTAAAGAGAAGATACGCGACCTTTTTGGCAACATCGCTGGACGGCAGATGGCTGCGCAGGAATCAACTGGCAGCTCGTGCGCAGACATCTACCGAGTCGTACGTCGCGTACATTCACGACGTCATCGCCCTTTGCCGCCTGGTTGACGAGCACATGCCTGAGTCTGAAAAGGTATCGCATGTGCTGAAAGGCATAGCAGACGACGCCTTTAATCTTCTCGTCTACAACAACGTTGCCACCGTCAGCGCAATTATCAAAGAGTGCCGACGGTTTGAAGAAGCCAAGAGCCGCCGTATCACTCAGCGATTCACACGGCTGCCCAACACGGCCGCAATTTCATCGTGTGAAGCCGCTCGCCAGCCGCCCACGTATGACAATGTCACGCGCATTGTTCGTAGGGAAATCGAAGCTGCCTGTCCTACTCCTATTGAGCCTCCCGTCTTCACAACGCATGCCTCTGACCCACCACAGCCATCGGTGGCCTTCATTCAAGCTGCGGTCAGGCAGGAATTTGCAAACCTTGGCCTTCCGTCAGCGTGTCCCCTGACTCGTCCCGAAGTACGGCCTTACTACCCAGGACACGCTCGCCGATCATCTCCTACCATGCCCTTACGCAACCCTTCGGAATGGCGGACACCCGACGACCAGCCTATTTGTTTTTCCTGCCACCAGCCATGGGCACGTTTCGCGCTATTGCCGCCGCCGTTGGTCAAACCCACCACGTCCAGACCTTCCCTACCCCTACCTACATGCACCCTACGACCTCTAGACGTCCAGCCGCTGCCCCCCTCCAACTTCTACTCGTCGTCATCTCACGAGCCTCTCACCACTGACGCCACTTCGCCCCCTCGCCGCTGCTCCCGCTCGCCGTCACCGCAACGCCGCCAATCCCCCCTCTCCGCAGCCTCGACGCTTTACCTTCGCCGACCTTCTCTGGACGCTCGCAACAGGAAAACTAGATATTGCAGCTTATGGAGGTGAAGCTGCAATACCTGCGACGCCTGCAAATCCATCTACTGACGCTTCCCACACACCATAGCCTGCTTGAAGTACAAGTCGACCATGTTCCTGTGACCGCCCTCATTGACACAGGCGCGCACCTGTCTATTATGAGCGCTCCTCTACGCCGACGCTTGCAGAAGATTATGACGCCGCCTACGACGAAGGCAATACGTGTTGCCGATGGCGGTACTGCAGAAGTAATCGGGATGTGCACTGCTCGTGTCAGCATTGCCGGTCGTCACACCGTGGTCCTTTTTGCCGTTCTGTCTCGTTGCCCTCATGACCTCATACTTGGCCTTGATTTTCTTTCGGCACATTCGGCCTTAATTGACTGTTCTTCTGGTACACTAAGCCTCGATCTTCCCGTCCTCGCCGATTGCTGTGAAAAGCCCGCCAGCCGCTTGAGCCCAACCTCTTTTGTTCGCCTGCCACCTCGAGCCGTCACGTACGTGTGTTTGTCATCGGATCCTCCCGTTCCTGACGGGGTGACTACATCGTTACACCTATTACTGACGTTCGACTGACGCGCAATGTTACTGTGCCACATACGATCGCAACCATAGCGGATAACTGTGTGTTCCTTCCGCTCCTTAATTTTGGCCTCGCCCCCCAAGTGTTGCCCTACCAGATGTCTCTTGCTCAACTAACTGCCATAACCGATGATGACGTCAGCGTTGTCGCCGTAGCTAATCCTGACCAAGGTGCAGTCTCACAGCCACCAAGTTCTGACGACTCTACTTTTAGAAGGTATGATTGGATCAGACCTTTCGCCTGACGAGGCCGACGCCCTCTGCGAAGTTTTGGCCTCATACAGTGACATTTTCGACATCCACGATCGTCCCTTGGGCCAGACTAAGATTGTTACTCACCGAATCAACACTGGTGACTCTGCTCCCATTCACCGTCGGCCTTACCGCGTGTCAGCGTCCGAGCGAGAAGTGATTCAGAAAGAAGTGGCCAAAATGCTCACGAAAAACGTAATCGAACCATCATCCAGCCCTTGGGCTTCCCCCGTCGTATTAGTAAAGAAGAAAGACGGCTCGTGGCGTTTCTGCATTGATTATCGGCACCTCAACAAAATTACCAAGAAAGACGTCTACCCTCTACCACGCATTGACGACGCCCTTTGACTGTCTCCATGGTGCCACTTTCTTTTCATCTCTCGAACCTCCGATCTGGTTACTGGCAAATTGCAGTAGACGACATGGATCGTGAGAAGACCGCTTTCGTTACCCCTGACGGTCTTTACCAATTCAAGGTCATGCCCTTTGGTCTCTGCAACGCTCCAGCAACGTTCGAGAGAATGATGGACACACTGCTTCAAGGGTTTAAATGGTCGACATGTTTGTGTTACTTGGACGACGTAATCATCTTCTCACCTACCTTCGCAACTCACCTCGACCGCCTTTCGACCATTCTATCTATATTCCGACAGGCTGGCCTGCAGCTCCAATTCCTCGAAGTGCCACTTCGGTCTTCGTCAAATTACTGTGTTGGGCCACCTTGTTGACGCTACCGGTGTAAGACCAGACCCGGCAAAAGTGCGCGCTGTAACGAACTTCCCGGTCCCGCGCCCTCGGTGCAAGATGTTCGCAGTTTCGTGGGCCTGTGCTCCTACTTTCGGCGGTTCGTGAAAAATTTTGTAGCACTCGCACGACCACTCACGGACCTTCTCAAACAAGATGTCCCCTTTTGTTGGGGTCCTCTCCAAGCTGACGCCTTCTCCCAGCTGATCACCGCTCTAACAACGCCACCTGTACTTGCACATTTTGACCCTGATGCTCCTACAGAAGTGCGCACAGACGCGAGTGGTCATGGCATTGGTGCAGTTTTGGCCCAAACTCAGCGGGGCACCGATCGTGTAATTGCGTACGCGAGTCGTCTCTTTTCGAAGTCTGAACGCAATTACTCTATAACAGAACGGGAGTGCCTTGCCCTTGTTTGGGCGGTTTCCAAATTCCGCCCTTACTTGTATGGCCGCCCCTTCCGTGTCGTCACAGATCACCACGCGCTGTGTTGGCTTTCTTCACTGAAGGACCCTACTGGACGACTTGGCCGTTGGGCGCTACGTCTTCAGGAGTACTCCTACTCAGTTGTTTACAAGTCTGGAACGCCTCCATCTGGACGCCGATTGCTTGTCCCGCTACCCTGTCGACCAACCAGACGGATCAGTCATCGAGCCTAGCCCCAGCGTCATGTCCACGTCTCAGTTTCTTCAGATTGGTGACGAAATACGTCGTGATGCTTCCTTGCGATCACTCATTGACCGTCTCGAATCTGCCCCTAACGACGCGTCACTCCGCATGTTCGTCCTCCTGAATGGCACGCTATACCGTCGAAGCGTCCAGCCAGATGGCCCTGAGCTCCTTCTCGTCGTGCCTAAACATCTGCGTTCAACGGTGCTGCATGAGCTCCACGACGAACCAACTGCTGGCCACCTGGGCGTATCGCGCACGTACGACCGTGTTCGGCGCCGCTTCTTTTGGCGCGGTCTCTCCCGGTCCGTTCGACGTTACGTGTCCTCCTGCGATAAATGCCAGCGTAGGAAGCGACCTACTGCACCTCCTGCTGGACTTCTTCAACCGATCACCATCCCTACCGAACCCTTCTTCCGTGTTGGTGTAGATCTTCTCGGCCCTTTTCCTGAGTCAAACTCTGGCAACAAGTGGGTCGCCGTTGCTATAGACCATGCGACCAGGTATGCCATCACTCGAGCGCTCCCCACCAGCACCGCTACTGACGTTGCCGACTTCTTGCTCCACGATGTTATCCTACACCATGGCGCTCCTTCGCCAGTTGCTCACAGATCGCGGCCGCGCATTTCTGTCACGAGTAATAGACGATCTCCTACGCTCTTCCTCGACGCAGCACAAGTTGACCACTTCCTACCATCCCCAAACAAATGGCCTCACCGAGCGCCTAAATCGCACACTCACGGACATGCTCGCCATGTATGTCTCCTCTGACCACCATGACTGGGACCTGGCGCTACCTCACGTGACCTTCGCCTATAATTCTTCGCGCCATGACACCGCCGGTTATTCACCTTTTTATATGCTCTATGGCCGCGACCCGACGTTACCACTGGACACCCTACTTACGGCTACTACCTCCCCGCCTAGCGAATACGCACGCGACGCTATTGCTCGTGCGGACCACGCACGTCAGATCGCCCGCTCGAGGCTCTCGGCTTCACAAGTAACCCAGGAAGAACCTCTACGACAGCCGGCCATGTCGACGTTCGCTTCTCACCCGGTTCTCTAGTTCTTCTGTGGTGCCCAGCTCGTCGAGTTGGCTTATCAGAGAAGTTGTTATCTCGGTACACGGGGTCCCTACCGTATTGTCCGTCAGGTAACGGACGTCACCTATGAGATCGTTCCTGTCTCTGAGACTACCCTGCCTGCACCACCGCCCAGTGACGTAGTGCACGTCAGTAGGCTAAAGCCATACCACCCGCCTTCTGAAGACCATGTTTGAAGTGCACCGAGACGGCGCTTTCACCGCCGGGGGGGGTTAATGCTACGTAGCTGACATATCAAAGACGACAACGAAGAGGGCTGGTCTGTCCGCTGTGTGCGCTGTTCCTCCATCTTGATCGATGCTCTACGCATCAGCGTAAATACAACCCGTAAATAGCCACGCCTCGTGTTATTTTTACGTAACAATATTCATGCGAAAGCAACAAGTAGTCTTGAATATTCTGAAAACAATGATCTCAGCACTGCAGTTTCTGTTACATTGCATAATGGTGTGACAGGGAAATTTATGCATATTATTTACAAGACTGTGATGCTATGGTGATTACATACCTAAGGTCTATGACAGCAATATTTGCCTTAAACTTCACAAAGCTGTGATTTTGATTTTGTATCAGACACTATTCTGTGTTATTCTTTACATGTGTGCTCTCAAATGGGGGTATTTCTGTGTGTTAGTGATGAGACCAATTTCAAGCAGGAATTTTTATACGAGTTATACCTTTTTGTATGGCAGAAATGCAGAACTGCAATTTATTGACTGTGATAGCCATCTTTGTTCGCGTGAAACTTCACAAAGTTGTGATATTGATTCTGTATCAGACATTATTCTGTGTTATTATTTACATGTATGCTTTCCAATAGGGTATTTATGTATGTTAGTGATGAGACCAATTTCAAGTGGGAATTGCTACATGATTTATACCTTTTCATAGGCAGAAATGCAGAACAGCATTTTATTCATTGTGATACTAGTGTAACATATCTTGTTTTTGTGCTTTTAGATATATGCAATAGGTAATATTCTGGTTTGAGATTCCTTTTCAAGAAAACTAAGATCATGACGTACGAACATTTGTTTTTATTGTGATGTATGTGCAGCTTTTTCTGCACCTTGTCACACAGTGCAACCCTAATATTATGTTAATTTTGCCGAAGTGTAACAGCAAAAATGTTTTATTAATCACCAGTTAATAATGCCTATTAATAAATTGATTTTTTGAAAAACCAAAACAATGTTAGGAATGTTTCATATTGATGACACTGTTGATGCAAATGTGGTACCATAACACTAGTTCTCTGTCGCAGTTAATCAACAACTGCCTGAGGCAATAACGAGACATTTTTGCTACCTGTGGTTCATACAAATGACAGACATGTTACGCTCCTTCTGAATAAGGGGCCTGTGAAGGAAAATATCCCAGCCGCCGCAGCTGCATTTGCGACGGGGGGTGAAAATGCCGAGACTCGTGTGCTTAGATTTAGGTGCACGTAAAGAACCCCAGGTGGTCAAAATTTCCGGAGCCCTCCACTGCGGCATCCCTCATAATCGTATCGTGGTTTTAAGATGTTAAACCCCACATATTGTCATTACACGTAGCAACAGTGACAGATCTAATTGGATACATTCAGTCTGCATCATAACCTCCAATAGACAGCAAACATTGACTGCCCGTGTTACAATGCGTGATCAGTTTTGACAAGGGCTATCTCGAGGGGTTTTTTTTCCTGAACGCAATGAATTGTCTTAGCTGTGATTCTAGCAATCGGTGACTTGTAAAGTTGCAACATTGTGACATGATGTAAGGCAAGTGGTGAGTGTAGTCTCTTCATCTGATCGGTACAGTGAGTGGCAGGCTCTCACTATCCAATTGGTGCTAGGATTCATACATCTTCAACCTCAACGTCACGCCTGAAGACACCACCACACTGCCCGTGTTTATACTTCTTGGTGATCATTCTCAAACTATTTTTGTTAGACTACACACTTGTTGGGGTTTGCAGACTGTAGGCGTACAGGAGAATGGCTGGTAGTGTTGCGGCACATGGTGGAGCGTATGTCAACTACTCCGCGATCCACTTCGGAAGTGCTACTGGAGTTGATTACGGCCACGGAGATGAAAGCGCAGCTCAACCCGTAGAGCACGTCGCCATGGCCAGTGACGGCTTCACTTCAACAAGTTGAGGAAATGCAGTGCTGAGAAGGAGGGTAACATGTCATTGCCTGTAGTTAACTCGATACGACGTGTGTCAGCGAAATTATGGTGAGAATGATTTGACGATACTGTAGCCTACAAATGGTTACAAAATTTTGAAAGACCGTTTCAGGATCCTTTTAAGTGTAAGTTTGAGAATGGCTGCAGCGAAAGTGAGGCAAGTTTTAAGATGCAGTTCGAACGCATTCCTTGTTAGTAGCTCCAGCACTCGCTAACATGAGAACAGAGTTGAAGAAAAACACAGGACGTGTACTGGCTCTCAACTATAGTTTATTTTCTAAAAACAGCGTTCATATATACATACATAACACTGCATCTCGCACACAAAGATAGGCAAAAATCTTCACACATAACACTGCATCTTGCAGATAAAGATGGGCAAAAATCTTGAGTGCCACAAAGGTTGTAAGAAAAATTATTTCAAGAGAGTTGCAGTTAAACACGAGTACTGCTAGCAAAAAACGTTGCTCTAAGCCAGTGGGGTCTCAAACACGCTCTCAAAAGTCAGTGGCAACCCTGACTGCACCGGCCCTTCAGGGAATAAATTGTGCGACTGCAGCCCGTTGGCTGAGGTGAGTTTGAGGCCACTGGTCTAAGCAACGTGCAAATACTTTTCCATGAGCAGTGTGCAATCCTATTCATCCACTTTTATCAATGGTGACTGAAAGTTTGACAGGATGGCACAAACAGTCCACATTTGATTAGCAAGCGGGGCCAAGAGGACAGGAATCGGCCTATCAAAGATATGAAAGGTTTTAATCCTTTGAATTTTCCTTTCCACATGGATTCGCAAAGCTGCTATATCCTGTGTTTCCTCAATTTCATGAGGGGAGAACTGCTCTTTACGTAGGAATGGTGGTATGTTGAGGGAAACCCCCTTGGCAGCTATTTGAGATTTGAGATTTGGTTTATTTTCTGCACATGTAACAGAAAAAGCGAAGCAAAAGCAAAAGGCTACAGAGCCTGACGGAGGCTTTTGCTCCGAGATACAGTCTGACACAGACATTCGACAGACAAGTTCGGCGTATTTACAGAATCAGTTTTGACAAAAACAAAAAAAAACAACAAAAAAAAAACATCAGCAAGCTTTGACTGGACAACTATAAAAAAAGGAAGCCAATGCAGCATGTTATAATAAAATATGTAAAAAATGATCATTTTCATACATATATATATACACACAGATATATATACATATATATACACATATAAAGTGCAATTGATAAAGCAAAAGTGCAGACATACATTCATACACAGCTTGAACAAAACAAAAAAAAACGAAGAAAAAAAAAGACAGTGTAATTGTACAATGAACACGTTGGACACATTGCGAATGTTTGACACAATGATATAAAAGGAAAAATATACCAAACGCCCGATTAGCCGTATTCAATACAATTATAAAGAAGAATTTCCTTAAACCTATTTTTTTGAAGTTTTCCTATTTAGGTCAACTACGTGTTCCAGTTTATTGAGGAGACTCGGTATCTGATACTCAATATGTTGCTGACCGTAGTTCGTTCTAGTTTTTGGTTTTCTTATACTATGTGTGCGGAGACAGTACTCAACACATCGAGAAGAATCGTACGAGGAGTATAGCTTATTATTTTGAATGTACAATAGTAACTTAAAATAATATATTTGGTTGGCTTGTAATATTAAGTATTTAGAGAATAGTGGTCTTGTAGTAAGACCTTGCGGGGGGGCCATAATAACCCTCGAATAGTCGTAGTATCTTCTTCTGTAATGTGAGTAATGATTTATAGATTTGTGCTGTCGTTGTACCCCAACACAAGATACAATCCCAAGATGCAACATCACGGCAGTTAACAGCGCTAGCAAATTCATTTGCCTGCAATAACGTAATTTCGAAGGCAACCCGACCTACTGCACAGACTGCAACACTTCTTGACATATGTCTGACGAACATGTACCCGCCACCTTGCGTTGCAGGATTGCTAGCAGTGGATGTAAGCGATCATCTTCCGATCTTTTGCACCATTCCTTCTGCCAATAACGCTTGCGAAAGCAGTAAAAAAGTCCGGTCTCGTCAGATAAATGCTACAACGCTTGAAATATTCCGGCATCGTGTTATCGCAACAGACTGGAGTCACGTGTTAGAGGAAAGGGATGCTAACTCGGCATACAAACTTTTCATTAATAAACTCATAAAATGTTATGATGATGCTTTCCCGGTGTCTCTCAAGAATGCTAAACGCCAGAAAATTAGAAAAACCATGGATAACTAATGTGTTATTTAAAAAAATTACAAAGAAGAACAACATGTACCATGCATTTATAAAGACACGAGATATCATATTACTGAATGAGTTCAAAAAATACAGAAACCAACTAAATGGTGAAATAAGGCACGCTAAATTCAGGTATTATGAGAATTTATTCATTAAAATAAGTGACAATCCAAGCAAAATTTGGAATGAGGTCAGAAATCTTTCTGGTCGTAACAAACAACGCCATGTTCCTAGGGTTATGGCAAACTCTAGTGGCCTTGGCTACCGAGAAGTGGCAACGGCAATGAATGACTACTTCATAAAAAGTTGTGATAATGGTGAGGGGTGTTTTGACGAGGATCCGCAATTGGTGGTGAATGAACGCTGCTTATCTAACTCCATAGTTCTGCACCCTATCTCATGTCGTGAAACCGAAGAATTAATAGCTAAGATTAAAAACAATTGTGCAGCGGGATACGATGACATTAAACCTATACCAATAAAGTACGTCGCTGATGTTATATCACCTGTGCTCACACATATTATTAATTGAAGTCTTGTTACTGGCGTCTTCCCTGATCAATTAAAAATAGCTCGAGTGTGCCCAGTTTTCAAGGGTGGTAATGACCAAGAAATTACAAATTACAGACCGATATCCGTGCTACCGATTCTGTCAAAAGTTTTTGAAAGTGCTATTAATACCAGATTACAAAAATTTTTTGCTAAGTACAATGTCATAAGTGACGCGCAATTTGGCTTTCAGAAATGTAAATCTACCGAGCTAGCGTTACTTAGTGTAAAGAACGAGATACTATTCAATTTTGAGAAAAAGCTATACACACTTGGACTATTTGTTGATTTCCGCAAAGCATTCGACACCGTAAGTCATAGTGTTCTTTTAGATAAACTTAAAAACTACGGTGTTCGTGGCGTTGCTAATAGATTACTCCAAAATGACTTAACAGACCGTTATCAATACGTTGATATTAATCAAGAGACATCCTCGCGTGCCAAAGTGAACAAGGGTGTCCCACAAGGATCCCTACTTAGGTCCCCTATTGTTTATAGTTTATGTAAATGATTTATGTGGCATTCCGGAGTCTCCTAAGTTAATTATGTATGCGGATGATACGAATATTTTTTGTTGGTCCCTCAATTTCTGAGCTTGAAGGGAGTGTAAACACGTATTTAAATAAGTTGTCTAGCTGGCTTAAAATTAACAAGTTGCGGCTCAACGCAAGTAAAACTAAATATATGTTGTTTGCGCCTATCAATAAGCCACGAAACGTAAGTCTAAGTGTTTCTTTTGAGGGTCAGACGTTAGAACAAGTCAAGGTACAACAAGGAACAAGTCAAGGTACAAAAATTTTTGGGTGTGTGGTTCCAGGAAGACCTTTCCTGGAATGAACACGTAAATAAATTAGTAGCAGATTTGAGTAGAAGCGTTGGATGTCTTTACAAACTAAGTCCATTATTGCCACTCTGGCTCAAGAAAGCGTTATATTATACACTGTTCTATTCCCGGCTAAGTTGGACGCCTTTATCTGCCATGACCGAGTCTCCTGCATCAACTGCATCAAAAGGCCTGTTGAGAAGCCCACTCTGGATGACACATTCTCGGTCAGATGTGCAGCCAGTGAACAATGGAGACACAAATGTTAGAGTGCCTTTAGGGGAAATGCCAATCAAGCCCTTATATGCGTGGCGAGATTTATAATGAGAATAAAGGTTTGACTGGGAGACAAAAGATGATGGCACTTCACACGCGACTTCTGTCGCATCAATGATCACGCGAGTTGACGGATACTTTTCCAAAAAGGCAGCTGGCATGTTCTCTTGGATGATCTCCTTTGAAAGCCACAGCTTAAGACCATTTAAACGAAAGTAAACAAAATTTAGCCAGGAGGTGAACAATCTGGAAACTGTGCTCTCCGAGATCCCAAACAAATGAGCTAAATGTTTGTGGAAGAGACCAACTTTCAGCTTAACAAGGAGAAGGAACAGCTGATTTTCCATGTTAAGCTTGCGAGGCCTTCCCCTAACCTCAGTGTCTTTCACGAGCAAACTTTCATTGCCTTTCCACAGTTTCACATTTCTCCCATCTTCACCTGGATCAAGAAAAACCATCAAGGGCACGAAATCTATCGTAACTCGTTAAACCCGTGTAAAACTGGATGTCCTTATCGCTGTCCTTAAACTTCTCAATTGAGAATGTAGCTTCATCTGACAGATTAAGCCTCATCTTTGTAGTTTTAAGCTCTTCCTGTAACTGTGCGATAGTGGCATCTTTAGCCTTCAGCATTATCTCAAGTTCTCGCACTCTCTCTTCTAGCCGAGAAACCTCAGCAACACGTTCATCATGGTTCTGGGAGTGCATCTTTTGTATGTGTGCATGCAGCCTCCTGCAATACAGCGTCGACAGGCAATTGAACACTTTGCGCCGAAATCTTTCAAACTTCCTGATATTGTTTTCTTTTGTTTGGTCTTGCCTTCTGGTGTTTTTCGTTTTAGTTGCACATTAGGGCTTGGAGATGAATTACGCTTCCGTGGTGGTTTCCTTTGCTTCTGCACTTTTTTGAAGGCAAACCTATATGGAACAGACCACTCGTGCAGGTGCCTCTGGCCATTTGCTACGTTGGCTAGATGGTCCGTCTCAACAAAGTGGTTCGAGCAGACTTTAGTTGTATTGGACACTCTAAAGAGAGGTTCTTCTTCTCTTTTGATTGCAACCAGCCACTTCTTGCGCATCTCTGGGTCATTTGGGAACCTGTGGAACGACACCTGGTGGGGAAGAACACAAAATGTTAGCAGTGCTGGAGTTGTAGCCCGACTTTGTACTTTTATGGTTCTGTAATTGCTATACATGACCGCAATCAACCACAACTTCTGTAGCATAGCAGAGGCTCACAATTGATGAAAATAAACATGCTCTTGATTGTGCAGCAGCATATACAGAGCATTGGTTATGTTTGCACATTTATGAGACAGGAAGGAACGTGAATGACATAAAATGTGCAGAACTTGAGCTGCTGCCTGTGCAGTCACCTTGCTTTAGCTCGGGAAGTACCGCAACTTATCGAAAAGTTTTGGCTACAGTTTCGGGAAGCAATTTTGGAGTACGACGGGTAAGGGGAAAGCCCTTGTAAAGGAACACCTTGTGAAACAAGGCGCTGCAGGCATTTATGAATCTGTCGTTCACGACGACGCCGACTGGCCCTGTCTATTTCGGCGTTGCTATAGCTCATGCCTGCGCGCAACTCGGGTAAGCAGCCGTTCACATTCAATTCTGGCGAAACAGCGCTTATCCAACTAGTTGGCGCACTTTCGAGCGCGATCGGTATTGATTCTTTAGACCACATCCGACGAGTTCGATCGCGATCGGAGGGGCCCGCATAGAGTCCGTGTAGCGACACTCAATCAGAATATAACTTAACAGGGCCAATCGTAATCGAAGGTGCCCGGGTGACGCCGGTAGTAACGCAGTGGCCGCGGGCGGGTGGTACCGATTGCACATTTATGCACATTTATCGCGTACCTTGCAGCCGCAGCTGTCCAAGTAGCCATACTGCTTGCATAGCGGCACGCAGCAGTAAGCCGGCATCTTGATCTTCAATGCAAAAAAAAAAATAAACGACACAAAACACAAGAGCCTTGTCGCGAGCACCGATCGAACAGTCTGCACGGTATGCACCGCTGTCAGCCGCCTACACCGCGCGTTCACTATAACCGCGCGCGCATCTACACCTCACAATGGCGGCCAAAAACCAGGGTTGCCTGTCTGTATCCCAGGGTAGCCGGGCTTATGCAAGTTGCCTATAGGGCCCACGCATTAGAACCTACGACCACAAGGGCGCCGCCACTGTGGCCATTACCCTACCGTGCGAGCATTACCAGCCTCTGAGACGCGTGCTAGACATTACGGTGGTATTCAGTTTTCATCTTGAATAATAAAATGGAGCTTATGTGAACCAACGTTATAAGTGCGTGCCAACAGAAAGTGCAGACGACGACGCATTGCGACTCATTACTCAGTCGGAAAACTCGCGGTGGGCCGTGATCTCGAACTGAAGTGGATATGGTGGCGCCATCTAGCAAAAGTGCCTGCAAACGTATCTTCCTGCCGATCGAGTTCCGCGCTCAGTGGATTTTTGATGATGATTTTTTTGCTCCCAACACACAACGCCAACGCCGACACCGACGCCGACGCCGGAATTTATGCGAAATGAACTCTTTAACGCTATAGTGTTAAAATACATTTTGAATACTGCATAGGTCGGCGAACTCACTCATGAGTCGACTCATTCGGACTCACTCAGACTCAGATCGAGCCGTGAGTCTGAGTGAATCCGGGTTAGTAATATTTTATTGAGTCTGAGTGAGTCTGGATGAGTAATATTTTCGTGAGTGTGAGTCCGAGTGAGTCTGGCTCACGAAAATTTTGGTGAGTGTGAGTCAGAGTGAGCCCTAAGCGCAAAATATATTTCATGAGTGAATCTTAGTGAGCTCCACTTTTTTTTTGCCGACCTACTGTCCTATCTACTCATCTTGACCATTACTATCATTCTTACCTGAATTCACCTTTACACTCACGTCTACTCACATGCATTCGAAAGCAGTATCGTTCATACACCATTTCAATATTTATTGATCAGATGTATAAATTACGTAGGGCGTGCCTTCACCTCCTTGCCGCCAGCTGTTCCAGGGAAGTTCTTCATAAATATATCTTATGTTATCATCTCTTTCAAGAAAATTATCCTTACCCCATTGCAAAACCCAGGGCCGCTGGGTACCAGCGTCCAGCGCCATGCCGGATTATGGGCCCAGTATCGCGCTGGATACTGGGACGCTGGAGCGGCATTTTACAGAGAAGCGCAGGGTACTCCCGCGCAAAACGGCTCTACAGCGTTGAAACATCGGTGCCTATATGCCATAAATAAATATATAAGTGAAAGAAGAGACGTAGAACGCAATAACGCAATAAAGAGAGCAAACAAAAGAGACATGTGAAAAAAAAATGCCCGTGCGGAGGATTCGAACTTGCCACCACCTGAATTCTAGCCTTGTGCTCTACCCACTACGCCATGCCCGAACATGCCGAAGTGCTTGTAAAGAGACTATTGAACCAACAAACACGCCGTTCGGCTTCATGTTTACATGTCGCACAGTCACGATAGTCGCGATCTTCCTTTACAAATAATAATGGCGCCTTTATTAGACACAAACGAACGGCTGCCGGCACCGAATGACATGCCGATAATGGAAAGAGCGCTAACTTTCTTTAAAAATTCACACCTTAACTACGAAAAATATGAAGTGGACTTATAGGAGCAGGCACGGTTTGTCGACAGTTACTGCCGATTTTTTAAATGCGAATGCATTTCTTAGTCGGGCTATGTCAGGCGGCGTTGTCCGGCGTTGTCCGCGGAGGAGGAGGAGGATAGGTTGAGGAGGTGTCCGCGCGCCGGCAGGTGTTATCTCTCCGCTCTCACTCCCTCTCCCATAGCAACAGCTGCGGGCGCGCGCGCTTATCCTCGCCCCTAGCAACCGGAGCATGTGGTGCGAGAGAGTGTAGGAGAGGGTAGGTGCAGTGCTTCGCCGCTCCTTCTCTCGCCGTTCGCTCTCTCTCCTCCCTGCGCCCCACTCTCCCGTCCGCTCGCGCCTCACTCTCGACCGTTCGCTGGCTGGGCGCCTCTCGAGGCGATGGCAGAAGTCGGTGTCGGCGCATTCGCATTTCCTCACGATTCCCTTCGGGGAGGTGGGGGGCATTTTTTTAATAGCCGTTTCTCGCTCTTGCTAGTGGTCAACATGTACAGAGGTTTTATGATGACTAGTTCGATAAATAGGTGGTACATGATTGAATATTGAGTAGTGTTTTCGCGTATGCGACGATACGCCAGTACAGCGGGCGTGCCACTGTACATATCTGCATTTCAATCGATACCTATAATTAAAAAACCGCTCAGCTAAATACAAATACAATGCGCTGAAAAAATATGCCACTGTATTAGTTCACTAAGGAGTACAAAATTACCGATTGAAAATTATGTGTTCTTACATATGAGTCAGAGAAGTACCGGCTAGTGCGGCCGGTAGCTTTCGGTGACAGCTTGTGTGCGTTGCTGAAAGCGCGTCGCTTCGATGGTCATCGCTCCTTGTTCGGACACCGTGCAGAAGGAAAAATGGTTCATTTAGGTTAACGAATGTCCAGACTGTACTTTACAGTCATCCTTACAAATTATAATCGCGTGCACTTAAAGCGAGAAGCGCCGGTGACATGTGGACGCACACGGCCGACACACTAGGCCTAACGCTCGCTGGGAAAGTCACTGGGTAGGACCGATCTTGGCACAGCTGAGTTGCGATGGTTGAATTTTCTGTATTTAAGCTTCGAAACCTTCCTAAGTGTTAACTAAAGTGCTGCTGAAGTGAGTGGAAGGGCAAACATTGCCAGAGATGCGTTTCCGGTGTGGCGATATCGAACGACGGCTGTTTTTCTGGCCTCCGTTGGGTGGGTTTGCGAAGCCAGAGCTCATTTGCTTCTCGCCAACTGTGCGGCGATGTGACTATTTGGTGTTTCTGGTAGGACCGACGCCTCCAGACTTATAAACACTGCAAAATGGAATCATTACAATAACGCATCCCTGATGCGAGACTGGCATATGTGCGGGGCATGCACAAAACGTGCTTTCATCGCTGCTACGTCCTCCGCAACAATGAACGCTATTGACTCTTCGTGAATAAGAAAAAAAATCATGCTAAAAGCAAAATAATCAGCGTTGGGTCCTTTGTGTTACTGACGCAATTTTTTCTACATTCCAAAGGGAAAAATAAAAATGACGGTGATTTCGCATATATCATGCATAATCTCTGGCGCTTATCATTCTCTTTCTCTGTGAAGCTAGAAGTTGTGAAAAAGTTTGGGACCTGTTTGGACAGCATCAATTGGTACCATCGAATCAAATATTCTATATTCAACGATACCGAAACATTCCGCCGCATAAACTACACAAAGTTGTATGCCGCACAGGAAGAAACAGTGCAGGTTCCGGTTTGCACCAGCGCACTTCAGTGAAAATTCCAGCGTTTCCAGCGCTTCCCAGTACACGCCAGCGTCCCAGCGACCAAGGCAATGCCGCTACCAGTGCAACCTAGCTCTGTCCGAGTGCGCTCACCGAAGTGCCAGTGAATCCCAGCGTGTACCAATGTTCCCAGTGCGATTCAGTGCCAAAAAACGTACTGGTATCACGCTGGGGGTGCTGGAACGGCGCTGGTTTTTGCAATAGGGCACTGGTTTTAAACCACTCATAACTCCTACTAGGAGGTGCTATATGAAAACGCGCCTAGAAGAGCACCGATTAAGTGAGATATTGAGGTTAAAGAACATTGACAGCATGGTCAAAAAATCTTATTCTAGGCTAACGGACTCATGAGTCGACTCACTGTACTCACTCAGACTCAGATCGGGCCGTGAGTCCGAATCTGAGAGAGTCCGAGTGCGTAATACTTAAGTGAGTTTGAGTCCGAGTGAGTCCCTTTGAAGAAACTTGTCGTGAATTTGAGTCGGCTCAGGAAAATTTTTGTGAGTCTGAGTCCGAGTGAGCCCTTAGCGCGAAATATATCTCATGAGTAAGTCTGAGTGAGCTCCACAATTTTTGCCGAGCTATGGAATACTGTAATCGGCACTGTACACGAGCTTACCTCAGTTTACACAATTGTGGTATCTTTTGTTGGTTACATGTAACGGTAATTTTACTGTGTTAAAGATTCAAAATATTTTTGAGATAACAAAAATGTGGTACGGTTCTAGGTCTGTCTTGAAAATGGTTGCTCTGCTATTCAAGAAATCTTCGAATGTATTCGAGTCATATTCGTGTTCGATTCGGTTCTAAATTTGACTATTCGCACACCCCTAGTGGTGTTTGATACATATTCACTGGACATTCACGTTCTGAGGACGGGACGGCATCCTTTTTTTTGGCATTTCCTTGTTTTGGCGTATTTTCTCAATAAGTTTTATTGTAACACTTCGTCTCTTCTTGGTAGATGTAAAATTTAACGCATTTCTCGTTTTCACTAACTGAACAGCGAAATAAACGGATAGATTGGTGTATACCAATATATACGTTTATAGGGTGGGCATTACCCTATTTTAATACCCGTAATGACACCCCATGGAAACATGAAATAAGCACTAGCTTTTATTCACTGCAAACAACCGTACAGTCATAAACAGGGTGAACTTCACATGGCTGACAAAAATTTTCACATCCCTATTTTAGTACCCATAATGACACCCCACGGAAATATGAAGTAAGCACTTAAAAGCTTTTAGTTCAGTGCAAACAATCGTACAGTCATAAACAGGTGAACTCCACATGGTTCGCGAAAATTTGCACATCCCTTGTTCCACCGATAACAATATGTAACGGCGTCTGCATGAATAGATTACTGTATTTCAGTACTCTTAAAGGAGCACTGACATTAAATTTCAAAGTCGAGATGTGTCCTTCATTCGATTGCTCGGTATGCATAGGTCGTCTTGGCCAAATTTGAATGCCGTCCATCGCGTGGAAGGTATTTTATTTCGAGGGCAAACAGCGTATGAACGCTCAACGGAAAACTGAATGCCCTGCGACATCGACACTAGTTCAACGTGTGAGGTGTGATAGAATCACACTTGTGACGTACGCTAGTGATACGCCAGTAACAATGACGTCGATGGTCTGAGTGTGTTCATTGTGGCGCCGACGCCCGGCGATGGTCTCAGTAGTGGCTCTCCTTGATGTGTTGATCTGTGCGTGCGGTACATCGTGTCGCATCGAATGATTTGTCGTGTGCGAGCGCGAGTGCGATCATTCGGAGCGACACAGTACGTGCCAGGATGTCAGGGAGCCGCTGCGTAGTAGGGAACCTGCCCATCGAGGCGCGGAAAAAGCGGAAAGTGCGTGTCCTTTCATGCATTTCCAAGCCTCGAACCTCAACGCAGCCAGTGGGTCGCTTGTCGATGTTGACCGCGACGACGGCGAGGACGACGATGTTGACGACAAAGACATGGCTGCACGTGTGCTCCTAGCAGACGAAATGTCAGCGATGTCAGCTGGGCGCGACGTCACCTTTTTTTTTGTGGCAGCGGTAATCAGCTGTGGAGCGGCCCCGACGTGGCCGCGAGGTAGCGCTACCAGCACTACAATTTGGCGGGTTTTCATCCCGTTTTGAATCGCGTTCGATACCGGATATATTAATCAACATTACTGGTACTTATTCGTCCCTCCGCTGCATTTTGAGTCGACAATCGTTACTTGGGGGTCGATAGCTACTCGCGGATGCAAAAAAAATCCACATGCGTAAATTTTATGTCAGTGTTCCTTTAAGGACATCCAACGGAAATAGCACATAAGCGTTTAAAAGTTTTAATGAGTGCGATTAATTGTAAAGTGACATACAGGCAGACTTCTCGTGGTTGCTGAAGTAATATAATACAGAGCATTTCTGTTTTACAAAATTTGTCAGTGTATAATAAGGGGACGCGATTCTATAGCAGGATACGAAAATCATTCCTAAGAAATTTCTACGCGTTTTCCAAATACCAGTCCTCATGTATGTTCATTTTCTTATGTCTGTGTTCGAATTATGTTTTCCCTTATAACACGCCTTCACCACTCTCACACAGGAATTTTAGCGATACCTGTGCGAACTCAGTGACAACAGGCAAGAGTGCATTGTGATTTCAACCAGACATATTTTAAAAAACATGGCTGATCCCTCTGTCATAGGAATCGGTATAACACGAAAGTGAAACGTGTCTTCACAGAGGTAGTTGAGCGTTTATTCTGCATTCTTTCGCCACAATGCCGAAGGAATGAATGCTAGAGCAACAAATTGTTTCGCCACAAGGCCGAACGAATGAATGCTAGAGCAACAAGTTGTAATGTCACGCGAAGAACGGCAAGCAGCTCGAAACTTCCTGCGCGCACCTCAAGCAGAAAGGACGCACGAAATGAGCATACACAGGACGAGCGCGGACTAACTGTCACAGCTCGACATCTAAAGCGCGCTGCTCTAACACAAAGAAGGACGCACAAAACGATCGCACAAGTATACACAGGACAAGCGTGAACAACTGTCACAACTGTAACTTCGTTTGTGAGCAGCGCGCTCCTTTCGTAAACGCGGCCGCTGCGGCGAGCGAAGTGATCTTCGTGCACTCTTTAACCACTGTAACTTCATAGCAAAGCTTGCCGTGGACGCACAAGACGTACAAAGCGAGATAAGCGCGCGCGCACGGGTGACCACGCCCCGTGGAGGCGCGCACTCATCGCAGCGAGAGGCGCGACGACCTTTAGAGCGCGCACCGCGAATACTCCGTGCCACCTTCGCGCCATCTCGCTTGTGATGACGAAAACGCGCTGAAGTCGACGAGCTCTGAGGACCGTCAACAGTATATGGTGTATATATATATAGCTTGCCGTTAGCAAATGGGTATACGTACGCTCCCGTGGCCGAGTGGTTTGGGGCCGCGCGTTGCGGAGCGAGAGGTCATAAGTTCGACGCCCGGCAACGGAACTTTTTCTTCTAGATTTTTCTTTGATCTAAATGTGTTACTTTATATTTTGAAACGTCATATCCGTGACGGAAATACGTCAGAGGAGCCGTGGTGGACCCCGGCGTAAAACACCTTCGTGTTAAAAACGGCATCATTCGAGTTAAAGTTGCATTACGACCTCTTGTTAAGAGTTTGACTTCAACCCGTCTGGCGAAGAAAAAACACGGTGTAGAAAGAAACCAACACTCCCTAAGAAGTAATATATATATATATATATATATATATATATATATATATATATATATATATATATATATATATATATATATATATATACTCAACTACATCTAACCTCAATAATTTCGGTGAAACAAAGCATCGAAATATTGCGAGAAAAACAAATGAAACTAAAGAACACGGTGGCTGAGAAAATACGCGAGAAAAACTGATGCAAGAGCTGCGGCTGTATTCTATAGGTTGAGCGCATTCGAGATATTTTGCGAGACTCGATACTGCACGCGTACGCGGTCACACCGGCAAAAACACTGTCCGTAGACACGCAGATGTGTCCGACACAAATAACCCCAGTGCAAGAGCAACCCTCAAGTCTCTGAAAATCACCCGCGAACACCTTAACCTAATGATGCAAATATGTTGTCTTGAGGGTCCAAACCACGACATGATTATGCGGCAATACTTTTGCTGTATCTAAGCAGAAACGTGTTCTTCTTTTCCACCCCCCGTCGGCTGCCGAGGCCTGCAATGGAACCCATCCTTAGCAGCGAGACACAGACCTGACTTCAATTTCCGTACGACCGAGCGCGGGCGCCGTTGGCTGAAGCAAAAGTAAACTTTTTTCATATTGTTTTACCAGGAACATTATCGATGCCGTTTTCGTCATTCATCTGTAGCTTGAGACAAGCAAAAAGCGAATGCAAACAACGGAACAGCGTACTAAGCGAGCGCGTGTTATGTAGGCGCGCAAGGCGGGCATCGAAGAGTCCTCGCCGTGACGTCACTAAGGCCTCCCACCAGGTGCCGCCACTCCAACTTCTCGGGGCTAATAACGTGGACGGAGGGATGACCGCCACCATAGCTCAGTGGTAGAGCATCGGACGCGTTATTCGAAGGTCGCAGGTTCGGTCCCTGCCGGTGGCAAGTTATCTTTTCGTCCCATTTTTCTTTCTTCACATTTACATTACAATTATTTCTAATAACATCCCCTACACTTTCCTCGGCATCATTGTCTGTTAGTTCTCATTAATATTCTGTTTAACAAAGCAACGAGCCCTTAAACTTACACTTCTTTCCAATTATCCAGTTAGTAATTCTAGGGGAAAGACGCATGCAGTATTTAGTCAACACGGCCACGTTTTCTCATTGCTGCCTCCTGAGTCACCAGCATGCGTCGTCTTCGGTTGACATAAAACTCCTTCAAGAGCTCCGCTACAAGCACGATGCACGCGACACAGTGTCCACCCAGGCAGACTGCGAAGTAGATGTGAAATGGCTCCGTCGCTTCCTGTTGGTGATGCTTGAAAGGTCTTGCTACCCTTCGATGAGGGACCGCCAGCCCGCCCTCGTGGAACTGCGAGGAAGCAAGCGTCGGTGATGATACCTGCGAGAGAAGAGCGCTAGTCATTATAACTCCACATTTAGAACTTAAATCTGAAAACTGTGTGTTCCATGTTAGACACTAAACTATGCAGTTATACGTTGATTCATGAATCGGCGCATGGAAGATGCATTCACCCACATATAAACAAACAAACAAAAACAACAAACGCATGTAGTTGCACTTAAAGTGAAAACTGTAGGAACTGCGGAGCAGTCATTCGCCGGTCTTTCAGCGACGAACTCAAGGAAGGGATACATTGTAGGACGTTGTTATGCAAACTCAAACTGCGCTTGCTACGAGACACCAAAGTAGAAGTAGACCAGACGAACGCAGCCTGTGAGCGTCACTCAAGGATCTGCGTTCCTTCAGCGATCCTCGCGTTGACGGGAAAGCACGGGCTGGCGTTCCAACCCTGCAGCCTGCTGGGCCTTCATGAAAGAAAAGAAACCTTCATCCGCGATACAATGGCGACCTTCTCCTCCTCTTTTCTCTCCACCTCTCTCTCTCACCACAACTCTTCGCGCTCATTTCCCTTTTTATTGCGATAGCAATTATATGGACACTCGCGACTGGTTTTCGCCGTCGGCGTCGGCGTCCGCGTCATTTGCCGTATATGTATATGTATATATATAATCGTCCCCGCCCGTGGTTCGTGAGCGTGAAAAGACGCGAGGGGGGGGGGGGGGGGGGTCCCTCGAGCGACGTTCGATTTTACGAGTGGGGGCGCGCGTGTTATCTCCCCTTCTCGGCGGCCGACAGCGGGCGGGCGGGGGGGGGGGGGGGGGGGGCGACGTTCGATTTTACGAGCGCGGGCGCGGGCGCGCGCGTTATCTCCCCTTCTCGGCGGCCGGAAGCGGGGGGGCCGGTGTACCCTTCTACGTGCTGCGCTCTCAACGCGAAGAGAATTCTCTTAAACAAGCGTTTTCTAGAGTTGCGTGAGATTGGATCCAAAAAGAGTTAGCTGCCAGCCTCACTTCGTATAACATTACAATTTTTTGCTATCGCATTCATTGCTTCACCCTTGCGGTGAAACTGTGACTTTTTCTTCCAAAGGCTATACAAAACTACACGCGGCTATGCTATGATCTACCCTCTCCCCTCCTCATTACCCTCACTTCCCTTTACCCCCCCCCCCTTGCTGTAATTGTTTATGCTATACATGGTTTTGCCTGCGTGACGCCCAGCGACGATAATTGATGACAGCATACTCCCTTCCTCTTTTCCCTCTCCCTCACGCTCACTTCCCCTGTTTCGCCCCCCTTCCTATAGAGGCTTTTCACAAACGGCTCCCTGGGCGCCGCCATAGCCCTTTCAGGGCTGCGCAAATTGGGTGTAAACCCCCCAAAAATGCACTGCCGAGGCTATGACGTCAGCCTTTGTACTCCCGCGCGCAGCCCAGCATGGCGGCGTTTTTTTCTCTCCTGTGAAAAGGTCTATACATGGCTATGCTATGCACCGTGTCAATGAAGGCTCCTTGGGTGCCGCCATAATCCTCTCTCGGCTGTTGTTATCATGCGTGTCCCCCTTAAAATGCACCGCCGAGGCTGTGACGTCAGCTTTTGTACTCGCGGGCCGCAGTTCAGAAAGCAGGATATTCTTCTCTCCATTGACAAGGTAAAGAGGTGGCTGTGCTATACATGATTCTGCCTGCCTAACGCCCTACATGAATATGCTGTGCTTTACCCTCTTCCTTCCTCTCCCTCCTCACCCTCACTTCCCTTTCGCACTCCCTTGATATACACGACTATGCTCTGCATGGTTTTGACTGCCTGACGCGATACTTGGCTACGCAATCTCTACCCTCTCTGTTACCTCCTTTCCATCCTCCTCACTGTCACTTTCCTTTCCCGTCCCCTTGCTGTACACGGCTATGCTATAAATGGTTATGCCTGCCTAGTGCCATACATGACAATACTATGCTCTGTCCTCTTCGTCCTCTCCATCCTCCTCACCCTCGCATCAATGCCCTCATCCTCAGTTATCTTTCCTATCCCCTTGCTATACACGGCAACGCTATACACGGGTCTGCCTGCCTAACGCCATACATGGCTATTTTATGCTTTACTCTCACCCCACTACATTTCTCTACACTTCACCCTCACTTCTCTTTCCCTCCCCTTGATATACATGGCTATGCTACACTTGGTTGTGCCTGCCTAACGGCATACGTGACTATGCCATGATTCACCCTCTCTGTTCCACGTTTCTATCTTCCTCATCCTCACATGACTCCACCTCATCCTCACGTCCCTTGCATACCACCTTGCTATACATGGCTATGATTTACATGGTTTTCCTGCCTAATGCCACGCATGACTGTGCTGTGCTTTACACTCTCCCCCTCCTCCTTTTCATCCTCCTCACACGCATCCCTTTCGCTCCCAATTTCTGTAAGTATGAGATACATCGTTTTGCTTGCGTGACACCAAGCGGTGACGCAAGATGACAACATACAATGACGGCACATTCCCTTCTTCCTGCCCCTATCTTTCCTTCTGTTCCTCCTTTTCACCTTCGCATCGCTCCTCCTCAGGCTCACTTTCCTCCCCCCCCCCCCTTTGCTTGAAAGCGCTCATTCGAAACTCTCAAGAGAGGAATAGTAACGAATTGTCTCCAATCCGCGCTAACAAAATCTTGTGAACATTGCATTACTGAAAGATTCAAATATCAGGTAACACGTTTAGGCAGCGCACGGTACCAGTCTTTCCTGGTATCTGAGGTTTCCGAGTCGTTGCTTCAAAAGATTAAGCTGTCTGACGGGGGAAAAGAACGAGAGAATCGAAAAAAGGCACGTGATACCCTACATGCATAAGGCACAAGTGATACCCTACATGCATAAAATTTCACACAATATAAAGAGGGTGGCGTCGAAACACGATGTTCAGATAGTATTCTCAGCCCCGTGTAAGTTGTCGAAGTTGTGCCGCATGATTAATCGGCAAGGCTTACCCCAGTGCACGACTCAGCACAAAAGCAGGTTCACAGAATGCTTTGCAAATGTTGTTTATGACATTCCCCTAAGCTGTGGCCGCCGTTACATAGGGCAAACAGGCAGATGTTATAATGGGCGCACAAAGGAGCTCAACCTGAATGTGCGCAATAACGCTGGTGGCTTCCTAGCCGAGCACTGCAAGCGTTGCGGCTGCACACCAAATTTCAACGGCACTAAATTTCTGAAAAGAGCCAAAGACAGGACTCAACGCGTGTTTCTTCAAGCGTTTTAAATGCGAAGCATTTCTTAGCGAACTTCGGCGAGTTTGTGCGTATCTATCTATCTAGCTATCTGACTATCTATCTAGCCGCCTACGACTTTGAGCTCTCCTGGCCGTATCGTTAATGGGATTTATACCAAAATTGGTATGGCGTAACATGACTGTATGACGAACATGATTGACTGGTCATATCATGAAAATCATGACTAACTAGTCATGAAAAGTATGATTTACACGCCATGGCCGTAAAGCTCCTAAGGCCGTTTTCTTAATTTGATATGCCCGAAAATTGGTACGATGAGACATTTGTGCATGACCAACATAAATGGCAGGTGGTAATATGAAAATCATGACATGCATGTCACGTACAACATGATTTACATGCCACGCTCATGGTGTGCTGACAGTCGTTTCGCTAGCTTGATATACACCAAATTTGGTATTGCGTGAGGTGACTGTATGACGAACATAAATGCCAAGTGGTAAAATGGAAATCATCATATGTCATGTGCAACATGACTTGCCTGCCACGCTCATGACACTCTCGTGGCCGTTTCGCCAGCTTGGTGTACACCAAATTTGGTATTGCGTGACGTGACTGTATGACGAACATAAATGTCAAGTGGTAATATGGAAATCATGATATGTCATGTGCAACATGACTTGCATGCCACGCTCATGACACTCTCGCGGCCGTTTCGCTAGCTTGATATACACCAAATTTGGTATTGCGTGACGTGACCGTATGACGAACCTAAATTACAAGTGGTGATATGGAAATCATGACATGTCATGTGCAACATGACTTGCATGCCACGCTAATGACCCGCTCGCGGCCATTTCGCTAGCGTGATATACACCAAATTTTGTATTGCATGACGTGACTGTATAATGAGCATAAATGAGAAGCGGTAATATGGAAATCATGACATGTCATGTGCAACATCACTTTCATGCCATGCTCATGGCGCGCTCGCGGCCGTTTCGCTAGCTTGATATACACCAAATTTGGTATTACGTGACGTGACTGTATGACGAACATAAATTTCAAGTGGTAATATGGAAGTCATGATATGTCATGTGCAACATGACTTGCATGCCACGCTCATGACACTCTCGCGGCCATTTCGCTAGCTTGATATACACCAAATTTGGTATTGCGTGACGTGACTGTATAGCGAACCTAAATGACAAGTGGTAATATGGAACTCATGACATGTCATGTGCAACATGACTTGCATGCCACGCTAATGACCCGCTCGCGGCCATTTCGCTAGCGCGATATACAGCAAATTTTGTATTGCATGACGTGACTGTATATTGAGCATAAATGAGAAGTGGTAATATGGAACTCATGACATGTCATGTGCAACATGACTTGCATGCCACGCTCATGGCTCGCTCGCGGCCGTTTCGCTAGCTTGATAACACCAAAATTGGTATTTCGGGACGTTACTGTATAACGAACATAAGTGGCAGGTGATAACATGAAAATCTTGGCATGCATGTCATCTACATTGCCCTTTACAGGCCACGCTCATGGCGCGGTTGCGTCCAGTTCGCTAGCTTGATATACACCAAAATTAGCATTGCGCTACGTGACTGCATGACGAACATAAATGAGAGGTCCTAACATGTAAATTATGGCATGCATATTATGTCCAGCACGATTTGCCCCTTGCTGGCTGCTTCACATTACATAGATTCCCACAGTGCGTGGGATCTGCCGGCTTTTTTTTATTAGGAAAGCTGCCGATCAATGTGTAAGCACGCCTTCAGTTACACTAACGGACGCTGGGGTCGACTTTTTAGATGGTTTTGTTTGACATGTCCTTTCGCCCTCTTCTGCATTTCCGTGTTTTTGTTGGTCATTTGTTCATCTTGACGCATGTTTTCCATGACACAAATGAGGTAAATAGTTCGTTTTTCACTGTGCGTGGTTTGTCACCCCGCCGCCGGGATGTTCTTAAGTACCTTGGTCCGTTCCTGGGTATCTTTTGATTGTTTTTTAGATGCGAAGCATCTTATGCTCGGGGCTCCCGTGTCCGTCCCGCGTCCCGCGTCCCCCGTCCGCCGTCCGCCGTCCCCCCGTCCCGCGTCCGGCCACTTTCATGAAGTAGGGAAGCACCCATTATGCCAACCAGAACACTGTAGTAATATGAAGGCCGTCAACCCTAACACAGTCATCAGAGTCATGGCCGAGAGCACAGAGAGGCTGCTTAGCAATGGCTAGGCAGGTGGTGTTTGTCGCCCAGGTTGACCCCATTCCTTGAGTCATGGCCGAGAGCACAGAGAGGCTGCTTAGCAATGGCTAGGCAGGTGGTGTCGGTCGCCCAGGTTGACCCCATTCCTTAATCTTGCTTGCATGTGTTTGGAGCGGGCTTAGTCCGTCCCTCCTTCCCGCGTCCCACACCACCACAGCGCGTCCCCTCCCCCCTCTCTCTCCTACGCTCACCCCCTTTCTCTCCTCTAGGAATCCTCTACTCTACGGAGCGGCCCCCCGCGTCCCACACCCCCCACAGCGCATGCGCCTCCTCTATGCTCTCTTACGCTCACCCCGTTCCTCTACTCTAGGAATCATCTACTCTAAGGAGCGGCGCCCACAGCGCATGCGCGTCCTCTCCCCCTCTCTCCTCTAAGCATCCTCTACTCCACGGAGCGGCTCCCGCGTCCCACACCCCCCACAGGGCATGCACGTCCCCCTCTCTCTCCTCTTCTACGGTCCCCCCCCCCCCCCCCCCGTCCTTTCCTCTAGGAATCCTCTGCGGAGCGGTGCGCACGACAGGTGGTGTGACAGCTGCATACTCCGCTGGGGGGCGCCACGGTAGTTCCGCGGTATGAAAATGACGGAGCGCGCGCGCCTCATTGTCTCTTTTGTGCAGCGCCACGATGAGCGCCCGGACCACTGCCGTGAAATGAGAGCGGCGACGTTCCTCCCGCTCAAGCTGATTATCTCCCCGCTGCTTCGCATCCACACATGGTTCCCTTTAGCGGGAGATGGGGAATTTTTTTGTGTGCTTTTGGTTTTGTATTGCTCGGTTTTCGCTAAGAGCGCAAGCAGGCTGTTGGTTTTACTAACTGACGCCGATATCTGTACTATAGTTGTTATTTATGGTTGTTTCATCATCACGTGCTTTTCCGTGTTTTGTTGGTCATATGTTATTTTAAATACCTACTTCACTTATCACCACGACAAGTTAAATATTTCACGCCCTGCGCGTGTTCGGCATTGCATTTTGAAGGCGAGTTTTCTGAAGTGTAATTCATTGTGCCGTCTTGTCATCAAAAATCAGTTCGCTTGTCTGATATAGGTACGCATAAACGTTGGTATTTCGTCCCGCTGTAGGCATGTGAATTTTTTCTTTGTTCTTTTTGCTTACAGCATCCTTGGTTCCTTTCTCGTCGTCTTTTTATCTTGCTCATCTATGTAATGGTTGACATAGGCAGGTTTGGTGCCTAAAAAGGCCTTTTGAAGTGCAAATAAACTCTGTTGTAAGTCAACGCTCGTCTGTGTTTTATGCGTCTCCTGTCTTCGTCCAAGTTGCGCTGCATTTATCCGAATACTAAGGGCGATTTGCGTTTCGCTGAAGCTCTTTTGCTGGTGATGCGGAGACACGCGAGGCACATGGAGCGAAGCACGTGATCAACTTGCTGAGGCGGTGGAGAAACGTCGCCGTGAGCTCATCAGCTGAAACTATCCCTGTGCAGGGTCCGTTACCAGCGTGCGACTAATATGTGAAAGGAAAAACAATGGGTAGATCGTCCACACCGTAACATTACACGTTAAAGGTATGTGCAGCGTATTTGCCTACGATGACCATAAACGTGCGCGAGAAAGTGTAGATACTCTAATGAAATAACCAGCGCACTCTCCGCTAATCCAAACCTTCAGGTCCAGTGTTCAGATATAAAACAGCTAGGAATGTCTAAGCAACAGCCCTATACAAACGCAGTTGCAAGTTGCCCAACACGCGGAGCTCCTAAATGTTCGCATATTCTGAGGCGTTTTGCACGCTACGACAAGTTCACGTCAGAAACCAAATGGTTTTTACACCTGGTTTCAAAAAAATAAATAGTGTGCTCACCTGAGAGGGTGCGCCCAATGCATGGCCGCCACACGAAACTGAAGCTGCAAATGTTGTCCGGCAATAAGGTCCCATTCGGATGCCAAGAATGCTTCCTCTTGTGTGCATAATGAGAAAGCTACGTGCGTTCCTTCGTAAGTCCTTCGATAACACTCGGTCGCGTTTTTAGGAAACAGCATCCCGCTTCCGCAGATATGTATAGAGTAGGTAAGGATGTCATTAATAGTCGTACTTGAAGCAGATGGGGGGTGACGGCGTGCAGAAGTCAAGCCAATGAGGGCTCGAACACGCCTTCAGGCCATATCTATGAATGAATGCATTCAGATCAGACAGGTGGTATATATTCCCCGAAACGGATGGAACGCTTCGAATGGCAGTGATGCTGGACTGAACGTAGATGCCCAAAACCATCATAGCAAGCATCCAAGAGACTGCAGCAAGGTTGCGTTGAAGGAACCAGCTTGCTCCCAAACTCAAAGGACATCTTCCTAGTAATCCGCTCAAAAGGAACAGAATGAAAAGGCAGTGCGATGTATGGTGATGGCTGGAGAAGATAAGTCGGTGCCGGCAAAGTGAGCTGAGTAACACGAAGGAGCCCGTGGTGAAAAGAGTTATAAGAAACCACAACAGCGATTTCCTCGAGTCAATCACTCTCAATTCGCCAGCATTGTTTCGTCTGGTGAAGAAACAAAGTGGAACTGGCGAATACTGCGCATATGGGAATACCGGTAGGGTGGCCAGAAACTGATTCCCATTATTGAGAAGGACCATGTCCACTTTTCGAGAAAGCAAATCTACAATTTTCCCGTGAGGAATAATTCGAACGCTATTGTTCAGAGATCTGTAGGCTTCTATTAAAACCAATTCCTCAGACGATGCTTCATCGTAACTTAATGCCGAGGCACCCAACTGTAGTATCACAGTGAGGTCTCTTCCTTTTGGATACACAGCTTCTGAACTTTTTTCCTCAGGGAACGCCTCTAAAGCGGATATTGTCTTGCGGCCACTGCACGTCCAGAATCCACCAACAGGACCGTTAATATCCCGAGCAGTTACACTTATGAGGTTACAAGGTGGTGTTGGAAAGTTGCTGAGGGCATCTCGATGAGATTCCGTATATAGAATGAAGCGATATCCAGGATCTGAAAGCCACTTCAAAATGAATTTAGAACTCTCGCTACTTTTGTCAATTCTTCGTGTCAACCAGAAAACTGTTCTCTGCTGAAAATAAAACTGCCCTACTTCCTCCTGCGCATTATTGCAGTTGATTAAATCGTAACCAATGTGCCATTTAGACTCGCAAAGAAGGTCAGTTGAAATCTTTTCTGCGCTGATCATCTTCATGGGAACGGGTAGCACCTTCATTAGCGGGAGAAATCGCTCGGTCTCTGCAGCGGAACATAGTAGAATTAGTCGAGTTGGGGATGACCTCGATGCAGCCATGACATTCAGCATGGCGTTGCTCCAGTGAAACGGCACATCAGAGCAATTTACCAATGACCATGTTAACAAGAGGGCTGACGCGAACGTGTCGATGACAAAGTAAACTGACATGTTACGCAGATAAAAGTGACTAGTATGATGAGTGTGCGCTCTCTAAGGAAATGAACAGCTTGGTTCCCATCCGCACCTTCGTATTGCTACCGTCCCACTGGGGACACCAGGAGCTGACTTCGAGAAACGATCCATTTAGACATGTACGATGTCTTTTTTTTTTGTTATAGTGCAATTTCTGTGAATAAATTGATGGCTGAAAAATATGCAACTCGCTCATGCGTTACTCTGCGAACAAACTTGGGTAGAATTTTGAGAACATTATGCTAAGTGCAGTCCATACAGGTACCATCCGGTACAACTGCGTGTTAGGAAGTAATATTGATTTATACAGCTTTCATTTCTTTGACCCCACAGTCCTTTGATGGCAAACATCTCATATTTTCTATTCCAAGCGGTAGACCGGAACATCACCAGTCCCATTCAGCTTCACGATTTTGTCAAAAACCTACATTTCCCCCACGCAGGTGTGACATTTGCGCTACAGTGTCCCCGAAGCGACGCGGGGATGGCTCCAATGCCCTAAAAGTGCGCCGCATCTCACACA
>JALIZH010015252.1:0-28914 GCA_030522465.1 Rhipicephalus appendiculatus
CGTCACATTACCTCGTTGTTAAGTTGACATACCTATAAAACGCACGCAACAAGCCACTCACCAATAGGAGAGTTTCCTCCACCTTGCTCGCGCCGAAGAATCACGCAGCTCGGCGCGCTCTTGTTCGCTAGCATCCAACCCAAGCGCTCGTCCTCCCTGCTGGACGGGCAGTTGTAGAGTCGCACAGTAGCCGGTAGGGCTGCAGTGCTCGATGAACCACATGCACGCCGTGTCATGCACGTCACTCAAGGACAGCCGGGCAAGTCCATTGGGAAACAAGGCTCTGGTATCGCCTTTGCGGATTTCAATCGCATCTTCGGGTTCAAACAGGAACTCACCCTCACAGCTGGTACATTGGGACGAAGCTGTTCTTTCTCTCAAACCGTACGTCCAGGTCAGCGAGGTCGGGGCAGACCTGCGCCAAACGTCGCAGAGCTGAGGGACGACGAAGGGCGCAAGGGGACGCCGAGAGTGCATGCAGATGCTCCAGTGACCCGTCTTGAAGCAGTTCCGCGAAATCGAGGTCGGGACCGAAGTGGAAAGAGCAGATGTTAAGCTCGATGAGGTACTTGAGCGCCGTGCTGAAAAAGAGGTGAAGGCTTTCGTGGTACGCAATTCCAGCCATCGGGTAAGAAAAGCTAGAGGGCTCCTCCGGGAACAGCAGGAGGCAGAGAAGACGCACTTTGGCTCCAGTCGTGTCCGTAGGCTGGCCACACGAATCCATTCGGCCACGGGGTCTTCGTCAGAGTCGACGAGAACCATGACCAACTGGAAGGGAAGGGTACGAGGTTCGCGGAAATCGACCGCAAGATCACGGAGTCGAACGCAGCTCCATGTACCGGTCGACTTCCGGAAACTGACGTTGCCGCAGACGGCGGCGCAACTCACAAAGTCCAACGGAGCAGTAGGGTCGAGTTGTGTCCAAGACGGCAGCTCGGAGGTGAACGTGAAGGTTTCTAAGTAGCTGAGAACGTCGATAATGTCGCGGCAGCGCAGAAGAGCGTCCCAGAAGGAACCGCGCACGAAGTGCACGTGCACATGTTCTACGTACCGGCATACACTCAGCAAGGCCGAGAGGTGACGGAAGTTGCCGTCGCAAGGCCACTTCGACATACAGGCGGCGCAGGCCGTGTACTCCTTCGGCGTGGGCGAGCTCAGAGACCACGTCGCTAACGCGCAGTTCCCCGGCCATTGCGTCCGCCTCGGACACGAACGACAACTCCGAGTTCCACGAGTCGCCGTAGACTGGTCATCATCAACTTCAACACGTCACTGGCCTTGAGGTGGCAGGCTATGCACCGCAGGGATCGTAGTTGCCTGCATCTGTAGATGTTCATAGTAACCTGGTAGGGTTCAAGACGAATGCAGTTCGTGAGATCCAACGCGCCGACGGCGAAAGGGTCTCCTGATTTCACTCATCTGCTTGGCCAGGCAGCTCACCGCTTCGTTAGGTCTGAGACGCACAAGAACTTCGGCGGGTGGTCCTGCCATCGTCTTTTGCTCTGCGTGCTGTTCACGTTATAGTTCTATTATAGGGTCGAGCGGTGACGCGACGGGAAAGATGTAGCCGTGCTAAAAATGCATCTGACTATATTTTACGGCGGACTGTGCCGATCGCAACTGTGAAATATGTTGTAGGTAAAAGGATGTGACGTCATGCCGATGCACTCGCAGCCCTCTCGCTTTCGGCGGCCAAAAGAATTATAGCAGGGAACATACGCGTGCGCACAAGGGCAGCGGAGCCCCCCTCTCCTGTTCTTTTAGAGGGAGGGCGATGTCCGGACCGTATCTTTTCGCACTTGGACCTGTCCAGTCGTTGCTTAATGTGCAAGGCCTGTGATCGCGCAGGTTTGAGACCATAATAGGCAGCTGAGGACATCTGATGTCGCATTCCAAGGACGGTTTACTTTACCCTTTCACCACCGGAACGCCGAGAACCATGGGCAGGTCACTGAGAGCAGCGCGTCATTGCTTAAGATCATTTTTTTATGGATTGCGAAGCTTATTTTCTTTCGAACTCGGCTAATGGGAGCAGGGGGTGGGGGTGGCGGGTGCTCCTCAGTGAAGCTTTGCGACCATCCCTCCCCCCTTAAAAGGGGCCATGACACGGTCACCCAACAATTTGTGGTTTTCAACGAAAACTAGAAGTAAAGGGCCATTTATGCCTGTACAGTAATGAAAAGTGGGCCGTAAAAGAATAATTCAGCGCAAAACGGGTCCTAGAAGTCGCCGGCTGTAAATCCCGCCCACCACCGGTCACCGCCATTTCGCCATGGCACCTGTGACGTCACGTGCAGCAAGGAGCGGTGCCGTCGTCTTCTAGCACAGTTTCTGCCTTTGAAAACCGCTCAATTTCAGTGCCAAGCAGAAGAAAGCTCAAATATCTCGATTTCACGCGCTTCTGGCCACGGAAAAACATCGTTCGCCGGAATGCGGGCGCTCGCACAGCCAGCTGCTAGTTACGTCACGGCTCGCGAGTGCGCCAGTGTTGCCCGACTATCAGGCCACTCGCGTGTTTGTAAAAGTATTCAATTATAAATTAAGTGCTCGACCAAATGGGCTAAAATTTCGCCAGCTTATTTGTGAATGTTCAAGGATTAACCCACATAACACAGATTAGGATCGAAAATTGGGTGTCATGGCCCCTTTAATGATGGACCCTGCGCGTAAAATCAAACGCCATCCGTGTGTATAAAATGGGCGCGTCACTTTACATGAAAGTCTATACAGCGTTAGATTTGTATACCTGTGACGCTCGTGCACCTAGTGGTTAAGGTGCTCGACTGCTGACCCGAAGGTCGCGCGATCGAATCCCGGCCGCGGTGGCCGCCTTTTCGATGGGGGGCGAAAATGTTTGAGGCCCGTGTACTTAGATTTAGGTGCACGTTAAAGAACCCCAGGTGGTCAAAATTTCCGGAGTCCCCCCACTACGGCGTCTCTCATAATCATATGGTGGTTTTCGGACGTTAAACCCAACATATTATTATTACGCTCGTGCACCATGCATGCAGTCAATTTCGTGTGTACGAACGTGCGTCAACTTCGATAACACTGACCGTTTGTGCGCATGCCTTCAGAAAATGCCTTTCTGCTGCCTACACCGAGCACATGTAGCTCGTTCCAGGCGCGACATTCATTTTCGCTGTGGCGAAGAAAACCCCCGATAATTTGTCTGTAGCTTGCCGATTACTTGTAGCGCAGCTTGAATGTGCAGCCGCCAAATCCATTCAACCAGCGGGCGCGAGTGCTGGTTGATCACCCGATATTAGCGTAGCTCAGACGAACTATGTGCCGTAAAATTTTATTTCCTTGATTGCTTGCTGAAACGTTCATTTTGAGAACATAAGTACCAGCAAAACCATATGCTTATTCTCAGTCTCTGTTCGTGTGAACTCCGATAATACGTGGTGACGCCCTCAGGAAGGAACAGCGATGGGCCCATCTGAGCGCGCTTTGTGGGCATGCGCTTACCCTCGCTGTTTGCAACTTAGGTATACGTCACATTGCGCTGATGCACAGAAAAGCGGGCAAGCCTCTTGGCGCAAAGCAACGTCATTCTAGATGCACTACGGAGCGAGGATTGCTTTCCAGGGAGACCGCACACGCGCAGACCATGGCTTCAGTTTTCCACCGGTGAGCAGGTAAGCCCCGCCGGCGAGTGGCTGCATATCGGGCGTCCTGAATATTTCTTGAGCACCTGTACATACCGCAGTACTTAAAGGTGAGCGATATATTGGATACGCAGTAGGCGCAGCATTACTTTTTTTTAACGGCGAAGCTGTTGAGCAAATTTTTCCTTATCAATCAATCCCAGAAAATTATCATCATCTTAACGGGTATGTGCCTCTTTGCAGCCTTACCAGAAAACTATCATCATCATGAACAGGTATGTGCCACAGAAATTGGTTGAATCCCACTACTCAGGACTGCTCCACTGAAAATGAAGAAGGCAACAGTTAGCCCAACAAATGGCTGCGAAGCGATGGTGGTGAGCCGAAGACCCCGAGTACGTACAACGAGGGAATTCTAGGGAACGGACAACGGCGGCTGCGAGAAGACCCCGAAGCGATGGAAGGCCTATATATACGCAGTGTTGTCGGTAACGCGTTACTTTTTTCGCTAATTTAGTAACGTACTCGTTACAATTTCGGAACTGTAACGGGTAACGTACTTACGTTACCATTTTTCCGTAACAAGTGGTGACACGTTACTCGTTACTTTTTCGTCTTGTAGGTGCCATTTTCCCAGGGGTCGCCCTGACGAATTCTTTTGTCGCAGCGTCGGACTGCTGTCCCTACCAGCAAAATTTGCTTGGACCAAGCATGGTAAATCACCAGTGGCCAAGCTGTCCATGATTGGAAAGTTATTGGAGGCCAAACGAGTTATTTGCTTGGCAAGTGTGACAAGCCTACCATTGGCCAAGCAAAGGAAGGCTGTACTTGGCAAATCATTGGAAACACCTGTTTGCATAGCTGGCACTGTAATGGAATACCATGCAATAGCCAAGCATGTTCTTGATATGGGAGTCAAGCATTTTGGCCAATGCAATTTCTGGCTCATTAATTTCAGTTTTTTGTCTTGGCTAGAATTGGATGCCCGGCTACTTTTTTCTAAATTTTTGTCCCCCCACTCCCCCAAATACGTCACAAGGCAAATATTTCTGGTGTACACCAGAAATATTTACACTGAATATATACAAGGCAATTTGCCATCTTTCTATTCTTTCCTGAACTCTTGCGATTATGAAGTGTTGCTTGCGCATCTGTTGGGGTCCTCCATCATAGTGGCATGCCTTCTTTGCATAGATGCTCCTTCTTGATCTGAAGCGAACATGAGCCACCTTTTTCTTACGTCGGAAACAGCTGCATCAGTTGTGTAGAACAGGGTATGTCTTTCCCCTCTGAAATACGAGACAAAAAATCATAAAATCTCTTAAGCACTTGCTTTCACCAATTTTCAACAAAACACACAGCGGTCGGAAGGCTAATTGGTTATGCATGATCATGAGGATGACACCAGCTGCACAGACAGGTGAAAAACAACAGTTGATTGAACAGCATAATAAATTTCTTTTCCTCTTTCAACTACAAGTTTATTAATGCAGTTGCTTGCATATTCATTCGAGAACCCTTATCAATGGCGTACGTAAATGAACAAAAAATACACGCATGGTTGAATTTGGAAGGCAAATGATCCCATGACTTTCTTGCATTTGCACCAGCCTTCACATCTATTTCACCTTGGAAATATGACCGCATGCACAAGTTTATAATTTCTAATTAGTTAATAAAGCGCCGGCATCGACCATAGATCGCACGGCGCGTCAGCGGACTCCTCTAGAAGCGAACGGGAAATCGCCGCGCACCACTCGCTGCTACGAGTTACAGGGCATAGTCTCCTCGATAAATGTAGGTTCCGTACCGTTGGCATCAATGTAGCCGACGCATTTCACTGCAAGTACAGACTTGTAACACTTGTCTAGTGCGGCCAATCATCCGATCTGGTCGCCGTCCTTTGCAAAAAATATGCGAAGGCATGGTCATACTGCATAGTACTAAGTCTATTGAGCTTTCGTACAAACACAAATGGAACCTCGTACCCACCGCGAGGTAGCAGGTACGAACTGCGTCAGCGTCATCAGCGTCCACAGCCGGCGGCTCGGCAACTGTCTTTCGGACCGTGCAAGGACGTCCGCTCAGTTGATTTCATATCGCGAATAGTTTTCCCCGAAATAAGGATATCGCTCATGAAAAACTAAGGCGAGTCGAATCGGTGCCCGAACACAGTACCGAAGAACGTTTCGCGTGTCAGGTTTTCGCTGGTAACATGAGAAAACTACGGCATGTGCGATCGCACGAACTGATAGGAGCTAGGACTACACAGCCGCTACTGCCGCTACTTACGCAGTGCCAGCTCCTTTAAACATACGCTATTTTCACCTCCGTGAACTTCATTATCAAATCGTATATAGCATTGAAATAACAAGGCAAATAGAGAGACTGCTGAAATTTACTCACCTTCTATTTCAACTTGAACAAGAAGCTCATCGCAGCATGGCCAGAGAACACCTCCGACGTGCGAACAAGGCGCGAAGACGGCGCGCAGTGATACACGCGCTGGAAGAGAGCGTGTATGCGGTGCATGCGAGTACATGCTTAAAGCCACATCAACTGCAATATTTTTTGATGGCTTTTGTACTATTACATAAGCGCTTAACAGCCGCTGCAGTTTGGGGAGTTCTCGAAAATTTCCTGTTTGGATGCTTTGGTGAACTATTTTTTTTAGCGCACTAGGGCTGTGCGCAGGTCAAACTGCGCCGCGCGCGGAAAAAGGTGTGTAATTTAAACGCGACACTGAGCGCGTGCTAGTGTAGTTCTGGTCCTTTGGATGAAAAGAAAAAAAAAAGTGCAGTATTCCGTAGAGCAACCAGTGCGAACTGAATTAATGACAGGAAAAAATGATCGTCCGTGGCTATTCGGTAGCTGTTTGTACGACTTCATGACAAATTGCACGAAACAAACGGACACAACCGCTCTTCCGCCTCACTTTTTTTTAACGGTTTGTACGTGTTCGTGCACCACGAATTTCCACACACAGAAGTGAGTATGCTTGATGGCCAAGCAAATTCCGAGAACATTGGCCAGCAACCATGGTATGTTACAGGAAAGCCCTTGGCCTGCATGTTAAATACCGCAGACATTTTCCAAATCTTTTGTTTCGTTATAGTAACTGAGAAGGGCCAACAACTAAGGGAAACGCACACTTAAAGAACAGATTGGCCACTTTCGCTACCATCTTGCCCATATTTTGCTTGTAGGCCATGCCATTTTCTACCACGCTGTCAGGGCGTTGGCCAATGATAACGGAAGCCGATGGGAATCCAATATGTGACCAATCATCGGCCATCGGCCACTGCTGGTAGGGGTCGGCCTGACAGGCTTTAGAATGTTTTAGCAAGTTAGTGAAATACGGTGCGCAAATACGGTAAGGCAGTACGATCGCGATCCTCCTTTCCCGCTCGTTGTGTTTTTGCCGCTCCCAGTTCCAGCGACAGTGCGTCCCCCGAACGACAGGTGTCTCGCTAACAATGCGTAGGCTGACAGGCAACAATGAGGCGTGAAAACCACACAGTAACTTTTGAGAAAGCTTTTGTGGTGTTGGGTGCCTTAATCGTCAAAATGTAGACGACCGGGAAAGGAGGAGTGGTACCGTAATACGGTAGCGTATTTGTGCACCGTGTTTCCGTAACCTGCTAAAACTCTCTGTTGACAAAGAAAGCGCGGGCAGAAAGAGCTTCCAGAAGCTAAAAAGTCAGATCATTGCGTGGCATTTCAGTGGGTTCCCAGTCACCGCGGAATCAAGGGAAATGAAATGGCAGATGAGTTGGCAAAAGCCGCTCATCATTATACACAAACCCGCCTCATTCCTATATCTCAGTGCGACATAAACGGAATATTACGAAGAACAAAACGTGAATTACGCTTAACCACCTGGTTTTCAGACAGCACAAAGGAATCGATCCTGTACACTGTTGACCACAATCTTGAGTGCTAATTAGACCCTTAGCTCCCGAGACATATCGACACGCTCATACATTGCCTAAGACTAAGAACTGCTTGCACAAAGCACTTCTCACTTCGGATACAACGTGCACCATCGTCAGCGTGTTCGTGCGGCCACGACGACGAGGATGTGTACCATCTATAGACGAGTTGCAAAAAAGATTTTGTTGCAGCGTCCATCTGTTCGTATGTACAGAAAACGGCCGCCATTGTGCATGAGCAGTCCCATGCAAACCGGCGTCCATACCACCCGGACCACACAAAATGTTCGCATCGAAATGAAACGTCTATCTCACGTTCATACTTCTTTTTACTCGCACAAGCGCCGCGCTATTGCATGTTTGTTTATTTCTTTTCATGCACGATGGCGGCTAAGACCAGAGTTGTTTGAACATTTCGGGGCTTTTTACAGTGTTGCTGGCATTTATGCAACTCGTCTATTGCTCGACTGCCCCAAACACGAAACACATAGACGGCGACTCGAACAGGAACTCCACACGCTAGACTCGGAACGAGCGTTTTTGTTGGTGAAAATGCTAGGTCCATGGCCGTCAAAGGCTCAAACGCAAAGTGATAAAAGTGCTACAACGTTTTTTGGGGGGACACAAAGATTTCTGATGGGCATTGAGGGGCCTGTATTGAAAGTGTACACCGCGACTGTGTTTGCGCTGCCTAAATGAGAATTTTTGAACTTACCGATGTACGATTGTATATATATTTTGTTTCTGAATTTTAGGGGCGAAGCTCCTTAGGGTGTGGGTCTGTCCCTCCTCTGTAGTATGTAGTAGTAGTAGTAGTAGTAGTAGGTAGCCACGTATAGTGGAATGTACCCACTCCACGTGATAAAGATGACGATGACGCCTGATGACCATGAAGAATAAGCGCGTTCCAGTATAGTGGAATGTACCCACTACACGTGATGACGATGACGCTGATGACCATGAAGTATAAGCGCGTTCCAGACCACACATTCTCTTTCTGCCATGGATGAAAACGATCGTGAACGCGCTCTCGCCCTCGCAAGGCAAAACGGCAACGCCGACAACAAACGTTCCCCTGAGCTTAACGTCATATATGAGGAAAACAAAATCAGGGGAACCCCCTCCTTGTGGTCCGTAGAGCTCTTGAACCAAATCATCATCTACCGCATATGTAAATAATAAAACATTGT
Organism: Rhipicephalus appendiculatus; assembly: GCA_030522465.1. NCBI lineage: Eukaryota > Metazoa > Arthropoda > Arachnida > Ixodida > Ixodidae > Rhipicephalus > Rhipicephalus appendiculatus. Next base: position 8,734 of record JALIZH010015252.1, read on the forward strand.
GTATATACTTTATCAATATGTATATAATGAAACATTCTGTATATACTGTATGTATAATCACACCACACCCCCCGCGTTTGTGTGTCAGGTCTTTGTATGATGACCGAGTGGGCAAAATTTACGGGGATTGACAGTTTACCAGATTACCTCCGGAGCTTCGCCCACTCATCATCATTCACTTCGTGGATATGGCGTGATTTTTTTATATCGCAACAGCAACAAGTGGAAAGGGGTAGCCATCACCAAGCAATGGTGACAACAACTCCTTTATTTATTTTTCTATTTCGATAAAAAAAAAAGCAGTCAGGAGCTGCGGAAGGCTGCCATGCCCAGCTACAACTCCGCACACCAGGAGGCTTTCCTGAGGTGGGCTGAGGGTACAGTGTTCTGTAACCTCAGGTAGTAGAGGAGGCCTACCACGAGTACGATCGCTCGCCGTCTCGCAGCCCCTTTCATTTAAATTGGATAAATAAAGTTGTTTCTTTTTTTTGCTTTTATTGTTTTTTTTTTTTTTTTTTTTTTTTTTTTTTTTTTTTTTTTTTTTTTTTGCGGCGTTAACTTGGAAAGCCTCGTAAAGAACTTGATGCGGTGCCGTGTGCTATCAGCACAAACAGTTTCTGCAAAGGGTCTGTCAGAGCAACAACAGTGCAACACTGCAATGAACCCGTTGCCACACCCGGAAATACTGCTTCTTTCTGTAAGTTCTGACTTTTCGCGCCTTTTGACGGAATTTGCCATTATTTGGGGGGAAGGGAAGGGGGGGGGCAATGTTGCATGGCAGCTCCTTCCCCCCCTCCCCCCCGCCATGTTGATTGTGTCAAACAGACAACGTGCTCCAAAATGAATAAACAACTAAGATGAAGCTATGGCATGCTTTTCACGATTTCCTGCCTCTGGGCCGTGACTGTCCGAGAGGAAAGATGAAATGTAAATAGGTCTTGCAATGCAACATCAAGGGCCATCGGCCGCCATAATATTTAAGAAACTGCGTGTCATAACTCTGTCGTTTAAACAATTGTGCAGTTTTGAATGGGTAAAAGCCTGGGGCAGGCGCGCCGAGAAGAAGCACAGATACACAGCGATGTGTATGCGCGCTTCTCGTTTTCCGCCCCGTCTCTACGCGCCGTTTCACGTTCAGATGCCGATGTCCATTGAACCAGGCGCTCGGTAGACCACCTGTAGACCGGCTGACGTTACCGGGTGTCGCCTGGAGGTGCCAGCATTCCATGAAAGAACGCCATGCGGTGAGCATCGTTGGTGGGCATCCGTTGGTGGGCATAGCGAGGTGAGTTTATAGGGAACCCAAGCTCAAGTTTGCGCAGCGCCGTCCGCTGCCCTAGCGGAGAGAGGGGAAATCTCCGGTAGCTCGGACGGGTCGCGCTTGCTTGCTTTTCCCATTGCGCGCACGGAAAACGTGTTCATCGGGGCTTTTATCTAGCGTCCAAGCAATCGAAACCGGGCGCTATACAAACGCACGCGAAAGCATGGTGGTCGTCTGCTTACAGCAGACCCGATTGCCACCATGATTTTGCGCTTTACCGGTAACATAAACATAGGGGAGAACCGCTCAAGTTTGCCCGCCGACGTCAGCGCTTGCCATTCCCCTGCCGGAAAAAACGTACAACTATAGCCGGCAACAACCCCCACGCTCCCTTTGGTTCCCATGCATTTTTCTAAGCGCACGCTGCACTTGAAACACGCCTCGTTCCGCGATGTCACCCCGACAAGGAAGGGGGAATCATTGCTGCGTCGTCAACTCAATCACCTCACTATTCATGTCATAGAAACGTGGTCGTTCACCATTAGCACGCTCGTAGCGCTTGCTAACAGCATCGCCCTTGACGAGCTGCTAACTTTCGCAAAAGTTGTCGATCAACCACTCTCCGGTGGTGATAAAATTCACACCATGAAAATGCTTTTTTCCATCCCTAACATCTTTTTAAACCTTCGGAGCAAGCGACACGTGAGGCTGCACGTGCAAAACGAGCAGACGACAGTGCTTGCAGGGCGCGTAAAACGAGCTGACAGAGCGCAGTCGAAAGGCGGAAGCGGAGGAACGAGCGACCGGTGTTTGCAAAAAAGGCGGCGAAACGCGTACGCCGCAGCGCCACCTGGCCGAGCTTGGGAGGACGCTCATAGCATCCATCCATCCACATCGAACCGCCGCATTTCTTCGCCCAAAAGCAAACATTTGCACGTGCTTGAGACAGCTACCGCCATCTCCTCCGAAGTACCCCCCCCCCCTTCAGAATTATCCTCCTCGACGGGAGGATCAGGTCGCCCAAAGTATGGGACTGGTGCAGTTGTGACCGCATTGGACATCGTTCTCAGCCATGCTCCTCACCAGCTGTATTGTGTGGCCCCTTCACGCCTTTTGGTGGACGGAGTACTGAGACGGCAAGAAGACACCGGATCGGCGGGAGCTGCTGTCATCGCTTTCCGAGTGTATCAATGTTTGCAGACACGGAGCGATATAAGCCGTAGACAATCGTAAAAATTAACTCATGATGATCTCTCATGATCATTCTCTTCGAACTATGTAAATAAACATTCGTTCTCTTGCAAGAACGCGCCTTCCTCTGCAAAAGATGGGCTGAGTGTTTGACGGTGGCGGTCAGCCTTCGATGACGAGACCCGTCGGTACGCAAATACGCTACCGTATGTCGGTACCGCTCCTCCTTTCCGAGTCGTCGACCTTTTGCGGGCCAAGGCACTCCAACATCACAAAAGCTTTTTCAAAAATTCCTGTGGGGTTGGCGCGCCTCATCCTTGCCTGTCAGCCTACGCATTGTTAACGAGACACCTGTCTTTGGGGTGCTGACTGTTGTAATTTTTTTATTGAGCGAAACGTTACGAAATGACGCTAAAGATATGTACAAATGTTGTACGCACAGACATATGTTGAACAGTCGCATATATTTTATATAATCAGTTGTTTAGAGTTGCGTAACGATGCCAACAGCAACATGGGTATTAGCAACACCAGAAGCGGTAAGCTGATATGTAGCGCTTGTGCTCACGAGGATGGCAGCCTTGGACGCTGCTACATAAATCAACTTTAGTAGATGGCACTTAACTACATTTGACGTTAACCCGACGTGACGGCTGTATGATAGGACTACGTATGTACTGTTTATAAAATAGGTTAGCCAGCACTACAACCACAGTTGACGTTTCACGAACACTAAGGTCTATTTGAAAAGCAGTTCCGAGACCTTGCGTGGCTCTGTGCAAGAATACTTGATTGCCACGCAGAATGCTGGGGTTTGATTCCTTTTGGGACTCTGACTGTCATTTATTCTCTGCATTCATCGGGTCAACGCTATCGATGTCAGCTTTTTCTTAACGCTTTCGCGATAAAATTACCAATGTCTGTTCTCGCCGTTCCTGGGTAGATATAAACTTTCAATCCCCTGTCGCACATACCCGCATACCTGTGGCACATACCCGCCCGAAGTATACGGGTATGTGCCACACGTGTCTGGCGGAAAGGGTTTGACGACGTACAAGACGGGATTCTCACCTTATTCATGTCATGACCAGCAAGTCATATTCGTGAATAGATAGATAGATAGATAGATAGATAGATAGATAGATAGATAGATAGATAGATAGATAGATAGATAGATAGATAGATAGATAGATAGATAGATAGATAGATAGATAGATAGATAGATAGATAGATAGATAGATAGATAGATAGATAGATAGATAGATAGATAGATAGATAGATAGATAGATAGATAGATAGATAGATAGATAGATAGATAGATAGATAGATACGCTATAAGTACCTGCAGTACGCAAAGAAATGCTTCGCATTTAGTAGAAATATAGAACAAAACAATGAGCACTTGCACTTGAAGACCGACGACGGACCGTTGAGTTGGAGACGTTATCGGTATAGCATGCACCTCGGTTCAGTGAATTTTAACACAAGATTTGGGGATGGGAAGAGTCGTTGAGATACTTGCGCCTCGAATTGAAACAAGCGAACCAATATATGGTCGAGTGAACACAAGCCTTCTTCATAAGAACAGTTCCGAAGCGACGCAGACATTCCCTCCAAGGTTGATAATCGTGACCAGTCACAGTGGCTATTGTTACCACCCCAAACTTAATTCCACATCTGTCCCCAGTTCTTTTAAAGCGGCTATGAAATTATACGCTGAATATGCGAAACTGCCTTCACAAAAAGATCATTCTACCCAGAGAAAACCTTCCTGGCAGAATCCACCGGATGAAATGAACTCGAAAGATATGGGCATGATTCTCGCCTAGAGGGATCGAACATTGCGTGCTGTACGGTAGCTCTGCCCAACGCATTGCTATGCGTGGTTACTTTTGGGTACCCGCTCATATACACGCAGTAATAAATTTGCATGAGAAGCTTTGTAAAACGTGAGTTCACAACCGTGTATTTTTTTTTCGGATGCTGCTAAAAAGCGAGTTTTAATATAATCGACATGGCTACGGCCGAGAGTACGGCTTGTACGTCTTCAAATCGCCCATCAAACGAAATTCGGCGAAAGTGGTAACTGTAAGTGTAAGGCCGCGTATGGTTTTGCGCTCTAAGGATGTCGGCGTGTTGACGTTTTCAGGGGAGAGGGCAGTGTCTTTTCGCTCACCGACGGCACCACTGGGCTTTTCTTTTGTGTTGCGCGCTCAGGGCGAGAGCGATTCCGCATCAAGGGACGAACCGCAAGGTCGCGGAATGCCGAGAGGGGTCGGATTTCGGAGCGGAGGCCTGGGTCGTGCACCTCCCGCTGTGTCTGAGTGCATCGCGGGCTGTCGTGTCGACTGCGATGGCGCCATGAGAGCAGTTGCGCACCACCTCCCCTCTGGCGTGAGGTCTGGGCCCGCGGCCGCGTCGGTCTTCTTTTCGAACTCCGGGAAGACGCCGCTTCTGGTCAAGAGATAGACCACCCTGTGCGGGCGCGAAGCGCAGGCGGCGCTGTTTGATGGCATCTGCCAGCGACAGGAACACGCTGCAGAGGCAAAACCCCAGTAGCCCGCTTCGCGTTGAGTTGTAGGCGTCGTCCTTTTTGCTGGCTGTCGATGCCGCTGAAGAGCGGAATATGTCGGCCACAAATTCCGTAAGTGTGACATCCGCTTCTGACACTGTGCGTCACCCAGTGGCGTAGCCAAGGGGGAGTTGGGGATTCAAACCCCTTCCCCCCCCCCCCCCGAAATTTTTCAATATTGCTTGCGTATATGCGTATAGACGCACACATACAAACACGCACGAACATACCTAAAGTATGGTTGAACCCCTCCCGAAAAAAAATTTCTGGCTACGCTCCTGGTGTCACCACTTGTGGATGAGAAAGGAGGAAAGGCATTGTTTTTCTTGTAATATTGGTTTCCCGTTTTCGGACCCTGCTCGGTGGGCTGTGGTCTATGAATATTGACGCTCTAACTGGCCGCCACGGTCAAGAGAGGGATAAAGTACGGCCACCGCCCATTTTCTTTGTTCTGTGGGCTAGATATTGACCGGCACGATGGTGGCACGACAGTATGGGCTGTAACCAGCGTTGCTGATAGATCGGTGAGGCTCCGTACCATGTACGTAAAGCTAGCCTGGGCTGAAATCAGGACGCTGATAGATCAGTGAGGCTAGTGGCAATGGCGAGTTAATACAGTCTGGGATCTAACTTCTATTATAAGTAGAAGAGTGAGACTGTAGATTTGTCCTGTTGTACTCTTTGTATCTCTTAAGCTCAGTTGTATGTATTATTTTCCGTTCTTATAAACGAGTTCGTCCATTTAACCTCTACTGCTGCCTGCGTGTGGGTTCATCATCGTCCAAGATCTACGTGATCGACGACGAAGAACCATCGAGAACTTTGCTGTAACTGTTTTGTAAAACCATGCTGCCGTTATTAGCGCCATCTCAGCGTGTAGTGGACTTGTCTGTTAACTTTCGTGCTTCTATAGCAAACAGTTTTCATGTTTGAAATAAGTCCAAACGTAAACTTTATCGGAAGCGAACAGGTATTGCGGAGCGCAAGCGCTCGAGCTGTGGAAAGCTCAACTTCGGGAAGTGTCCAGCGGGCTTGCAGTAGAGTTGCCAATGTGCTTCCGGCACCACGCTTGCCGGGTCACTACCTCGAGCGTGGGGATCAGTGCTGGTTAGTCGCCCTTCAGCCACGGCGATTCCAAATGTATGCGTTGCGACCTCGAGAGACTCCTCTGTGTTCGCACGGGTCACCAATTGACGTCCAGCCCGTTGTACTAGTGCTGATCATCGCCCTACTGTGGTTCCCTTGAGTCGGTTCTGTAGTGAAAGGAATGCAGGATAGACATCAGCATCATTGAAAAACAAACTCTATATTTTCTTAACATTACGCGCGAAAACAGCAATCTAATATGAAGCACGCAATACGGTGAGGGGGGGGGGGGGGGCTCCGTAATAACTTTGGCCAGTGACCGCAGAAAAACATTACCAAAAGCGGTCGGAACGGTCGCTTGTGCTCATCATTTCGTGCGGTGCTACACATGCTATGCCCGATACACAGGCTTTGTTGCATTGCGTAAGGTAGCTGGCCTATCGGAAACGGATTAGGATTGAAACAGCGACGAGGAAATGACCTATTCAGTAATGGTCGCTTAATTGTGGGCTAGCGGCCGGTGAACCCTAAACAGCCACTTCAACTGCCTAAAGCACCGTCATCGCATCTACGACGTCATTTACTTCTTTCTCTTATTGCGGATAGCAATTATATGGAATCTCCACGGGTTTCTGCCGTCACCGTTGCCGTCGCCGTCATGTCGCGTATAAAGTCCAAATTGATAAGATCCCCTAAGCGCATCGTACGTTCTACCTGCGGGGAACAGCGCGCGAGCGGGGTGCGACGAACGCGGCTGAAGCGGAGATCAAACGAGCCGGCCCATCTCCGTCGCTCCGAGGCGCATGCCATCAGATCCCCCCCGCCTGTTAGACCGGCCGTCGAAGAACGCGAAGGAGGGAGGGGGGGGGGGTCCCTCGAGCAGCAGCGACCTTTGATTTTACGAGCGTGGTCGTCACTGGCGCGCGCGTTATCTCGCTATCTCAGCAGCCGTCAGCGGGCGGCTGGTATACCCTTCTACGTGCTGCTCTCTCGACGCGAAGTGAATGTGAGAAGAGTGTCCCTGGAGCGGCCGTATTCTCTTAAACCAGCATTTTGTAGAGTTGCGTGAGATCCGGATCCAAAAGAGTTAGCTGCCAGCCTCACTTCGTATAACATTACAATTTGTTGCTATCGCATTCATTGCTTCACCCTTGCCGGTGAAACTTTGACTTTTGTTTTCTTTTGTTTTCCTTTTTTTTTTTTTGTAGGTATCACCACATTTTGACGAGCCACTGCCGCCTGGTTCCAATAACGCGACACCAGAAGAAAGCTTCAACGCTGTGTTTTTTTATTATTATTATTATTATTATTATTATTATTATTATTATTATTATTATTATTATTATTATTATTATTATTATTATTATTATTATTAATGTTGGCCTTCCGTGCTACTGCATGACCCGCCGTTAACAGCGGAAGAGTCTTCTCACATTCAAGCGCTACGCAGCAGTTCCTTCCACCACCAGATCCGGGTGTACGGTGCGTGCGGCGGCGTCACTCGCGATCAACACCGCTTAAAATGCACGTTCTCTCATCTTTCATGGCGCCCTGGTAAAGGGTCATGTCCGTGACAGTGAGGACGCGATGTTCAAGTTCGCGTATTCAACATACATGGTGTTTTAAAGAAAGCCGGGAGTAGCTTGCACTATTGGCGCAAAGCGGAGCTGAACGGCGTCTATAACTTTGGGATCTTCTCGCGGAGCCAACGCTTTCTCTCCCGTTTCCTAGCATTCTCTCGGTGGATGTGCTTGGTGTCTCCGGCTCGTCGTCGTCTTGCAGTGGCTTCTTCGGCTGACCGTGCCGAATTCAATCGGCGTCGACGCTGGCAGTCCTGCTTAGTAGCGCGCTGCAATTCTTGGTTAGCAACGGCTTCTTCGACGGCAGTGCGAACCTCGGTCTCTCCATATCTGTGTCTGACGCGCCGCCGCCGCGCCAGCGGAGTGGTGGGAGAAGTGGGGCTGGTGGGGCGAAAGCTGAGCTGGCTGAGCTCCGTGAATGGGCGGCGAGCGCGCATGCGCCGTGATTGCATCGATTGCATCATCGATTGCATAGCGGCCCAACTATCCACTCCACTGCGCGATATGAGGCCTATCGTTACGTCCATTCGCAGCTAACGCCTGAGATCCGCGCCCATATTTAAATCTAATACCAACTCTAAATTTTCTGGAAAAGCTTCACAGCCTACGCCCTGCAATATTTGTGCTGTGAGATGTGGGGAGGGGTCGTATGGAAAGGTCGAAGGGGATGTGGGATCTGAACCGCTCCCTAATACCTCCGCTCCTGGTTATGCCACTGTCAGAAATTAATGTCTAATTGACTGATCTACATATGAATTTGAATGTGGGAGCAGAGGCTGTCAATTCAAATGCGTTTGTGCTCCGCAAGGATGGCTGAGGCCGAGATACCTGTTTTTTTTTTCAGAAACCTAAGCATTTTTTTACTGAAGAGAACAGGGTGCTTCTTCCACTGGTCTTCGTACTCTCTGCATCCCAACCGCGTGTAGTTAAGAATAATTATTTGATACTGCTATCATAATGAATACAATATATTGTCACTCGACCTCAAATTTCAAATGTTTCCTTTCATAAAAAAGATATGAGTACTCACTCGAAATTCTTTTTAAATTTTGCATACCCATAGAGTCCGCGTGAGCCTTGCTCTGTAGAACTCTGGCGACTCTGAAGCAAGCAGCGAGGTTAACTTGCTTCTCAAGAAAACTTTCGGGGGTTAGACACGGTAAGAAGCTAAAGTAGAACATTAATGAGTCACTCCGGAATGAGCTCCGCTTATTTTCCCGGCGTATGCTCATGTCTTTGACAAAAAAAAAAACAAGGTCAGTTTTGTCGCAAGGGCGAAGCAGTGAATGCGACAGCAACAAGTTAGAATGTTACACGAAGAAAGGCGAGCAGTTCCCTATTCAGGAAACGCGGCCGCTGCATCGAGCAAAGCGTCCGTAGTGCCTGACCGACAAATCCCTCTAACTCCGCTCGTACTTGAAGGATTCTAACAAAAGTAAAGCGACCGTAATGCAAGAATTAAGGGTCTGACAACGGCATTCGCAGTGACTGTGTTCTTAAACTTTTGATTAACTGTAAGTCATCTTCTTTTTCTTCTCAGTCTATGTGTTGATTTTTCAACTGCACTGCCTCCGGGAAAGGCACACCTTTAACCATGCGTTGATTTTGTGTGATGACGCTATCACCTGACGTCATCTTATCTGACGTCATAATGACGTGACAAGTATTGCCTATCCATGACGTCATGACAACGTCATCAAGCAATAGTATCTGGTCACTAGACTTTTTGCATATTTCGTATTGTCGTCGACGCCGACGGTCACTTTTCTCGTTTGATGATACATGTAATGCTTTTCGCCTTCAAATATAACTTCGCTTGAACCACAACCTCCAAATTTGTACCAGCTTGCCGAAGCGTTATACTAATTGTTCTTCATACTAACCCTACTAATTATGTTTTATTGCGATAGCTATTATATCGACACTCTCGGCGGGTCGCGTTAGCCAGCTCCGCCACGCAGCATAAGCCCTGCAACATACTAACGGTGAGCTATTTATATACACTATTTACCGCTGGAAGTACGCAGAGCTCGGAGGTGCTTCAGCGAGTTCACTCTCATCCGCGAGGAGGCGCGAAGGGCGTGCTTTAAAGGTCGTCACCCCTGCTCGTATTTCGCACTAGTTTGGATGCACGCGCGCCTCCTACTTCTACTTCGACCTGCAAAGCGTGGTCGCCCGTGCTCGCACGCTTATCTCGTAAGGGGAGAAGTTTGTACGTCTTGTGCTTTCACCGCAAAGTTTGCGTTGAAGCTATAGGCAGCACGAAGGTCTCTTCGCTCGCTGCAGCGGCCGCGTTTGCGAAAGGAGTGAGGTGCTAGCTATAAGAGCCAAAGTAGGGGCTAGGTGGTTGTGCATAGTCGACACTTGCAGCGCGCTTTTCATACACAAAGAAGTTACATATGTGACCGTTGTTAGTTCGAACTCGTCCTGTGTATACCTGTGAGTTCTTTTTGTGCGTCCTTCTTTGTTTGATACGTCGCAGTGGAGCAGTAGTTATGGTACTCGGCTGCTGACGCGAAGGTCGGGGGTTCGATCTCGGCCAGGGCGGTCACATTTCGATGAAGGCGAAATAGTAGAGGCCCGTGTACTGTGCGATGTCAGTGCACGTTGAAGAACACTAAATGGTACAAGATTCCGGAGCTCTCCACTACGGCGTCTCTCTTATAATCATATCGCGGTTTTCGGACGTGCAACCCTAGATATTATTATTTTTACTCTTTCTGTTTGAGCAGCGTGCTAAAAGGGTCGAGCTCTGACAGTTAGTTCGCGCTCGTCCTCTGTGCCTTCTTCTCGTACGTCCTTTGTGCTGGAGCAGCGTGCTGCAAGTTTTGAGCTGCGTGCCGTTCTTCGTGTGACATTCCAATTTGTTGCTATCGCATTCATTGCTTCGCCCTTGCGGCGAAACTGACTTTATTTTATTTTATTTTTATGACGTTCTTTAATGTCCACTCTATCATATACAACCCTTAGCTGAACCCTATTCCACCCATTTTAGTGGCACAAGTACGGAGTGACACTGCCCTGTGCCCAGAGACCACCTTGCAAAGAGCCAGTGCGAGTTAATATTATAATGATTGTTGGGGTTTTCGTCCCAAAACCATGATATGGTTATGAGGGACGCCGTAGAGGAGGGCTTAGGAAATTTTGATCATCCCCGTTATCTTTAACGTGCACTGACATCGCATAGTACACGGGCCTCTAGCATTTCGCCTCCGTCGCAATGCGACCGCCGCGACTGGGATCGAACCCGCGACCTTCGGGTCAGCAGCCGAGCGCTATAACCTCGACATCACCGCGGCGGACCGCCAGTGCGAGTTGTTCGAAAACTGTTATCAAAATAAAAAAAAGAATAAACAAGTGATGGTATGGTTTAACCCAAGAGTTGTCTATGATAGATCCGACATTAAGGTATGTCATAAAAATAAAATTATAAAACTGAAATGTAATTTCTGGAAATATTAAAGCGGTGGAATAGGTCAGGCTAAGGATTGCATACGATAGAGTTGACATGGATGCACGTCACTAAAATAAAGTTACAAATATAGAAAGCAAACTATAATTGGGAGAAATTTTTATGAACAGCAATTTAGAAATTAATATAAACGCTGCGACAAACTGGTACAGAATCGATGGTTGTGTTCGAGAGTTTTATTTTTATTTCCCTTTTATGACATACCTTAATGTCCACTCTACCATATACAACCGTTAGCTTAACCCGTTCCATCTCTTTTATATATTTTGTTATTTTTATCAATGTTTTTGGACAACTCGCGCCGGAGATTGACAGGGTGGTCTGAAAACATAGCAAAGAATCTCACTTGGTTCTCATGCCGCTAAAAATTTCTGTGGCAGTCGATCAGTGAAGTAATTCTTTCAGATAGGTCATTCGATGATTACTTGGAAAAGCGTTGCAGGGTGCCTTTAGCAGACAGCCATTGTGTTGACCGTCACGCGGAGAATTGTTGCAACGAAATAACGGGCCGCACGAATTACGTCTGCCCCTCTAAACTAATTGCAACAAGGATGGTCTGAAGAACCTGCACTTCCGTCTCAAGTCCCTGATCTGTTCGCTGACTCTATGAGAAATATAATGACAATGTTTCTACGAGCATGTCTATAGTCGGTGACAGCCTAAGAATAAATATAGGCTCCGCCCACGAGGCCGCATTGCCCTTATTTTTCATGCTTCCGCCGTGTTCCTACTTCACGCTGCGGAAACGACGGAACGCGATAAAACGTTGCAAAACACACCGAGCTGCTGCCGCTTCTGTGCACGTCAAACGCGGCGCAATAACAAACTTCAACTGCATCGAATGGCGACCGGCGAGGATGATGCTGTGTACGTGTGGATAACAGTTGAACTTTTTATTAGGTTCATCCTAACCATTACGTCATAGCAAAGGGCTGCTCTAGTTGGACGCGCATAACACAAATTAGTAGTGGTGCACTTAACTTTTTATTCTTAGCTTGTCACCGACTATGGACATAACGAGCGGCGTGAAGATGCACTTGAGAACAGACTCGTGACGTCATTGTAGATATAACACGCTGATAGTCCTTCAATCAACGTCAGGAAAAGCTTCGTGACACACTTGGTTTAGTAGCTTTGCTGAGTAGTTCTCTCGCTCCCTCGGACGCATTGCCGACTCCTCTCTTAGAAGTGACGGCTCGTGGGATGTTGCGACGCTCTTTTGACGCGATTATGGGCTGCACCCGCAAATCCGCATTCAGGACCTGCACCTGAAAATGACGCAAAATATTGCAATGCACACGCTGTACAATCGGGTCTATTGCAAACGCTTTGATAGATCGCTGCTGCTAACCCTTATCAATGTCTCCATACTGTTTACACTCTGTATTGTTTTCGGATTTCCGAAGAACCTTCCCTGCATTCTTTCAACGGACGGCTCGATGTCTCAGCACAAATTAACCCAATAAGCCACAGAAATGTCAAGATTGCAGTCGGTGCAGCGAACAAAACTATACACATCACGTTGCGTCAGACTTGCCGGTGTGCCACGTATGCATTTCCCACACAGCTCTCTGGCACGTCATGCGATCATATGTGCGCGCGTTTGGTGAACAGAGGCAAGGAAAGCAGGAAAGGGGCACAAATTCGGTGTTCTTTACGTTAATTACTTCACAAGCATAACATGGAAGTCCATATCTAAGTTGATATGAAACTTGAAAGTAAAGGCCGTTCGTGATGATGTTCACTTCGAGTCAGTAACTATTCGCGAAGTTACGAATGGGCTAGTTGTACGCAGCTTCGTTGTAAGAATGGAGTGTAAATCGTAGAAAATGGTTGCACAAGTCAGTAACTGTCTGTTGTGGTCATTCGGCATTCACTTCCGTTGGACCTGATGGCTTCTCGTCGAATGTTTTTTGCATAATATACCAGATCACTTTTTTTTTTCAGCTGAGACCTGCGTGCACGTTTTCGGTGTTGGTTCGGCAGCGCATGGTTTTGCCATGTTGCGTCGAAAACTGCATATTCCCGCGCAATCTGCTAAATGATGATGCCTTAAGCGAACATCCGGCAGACACAAGAAGTGTAAAGATTGCTGTCGACCTTAATGCCAAGTAATGCCACGGCAAAATGTATCTTTATTGGTGTAATCACAGAATCAGAGTTAAAAAATGACAAGGGTTCCCTTATGCATATTCGCCTAAAACGACTTGATGGCGAAAGCAAGCATCCCCCCCTTTTTTTTTTCTCAGTCAATGTACGAATCCCTCCACTCCGAAAGCTTTACGCACCGAGCATTGCGTCGCTCTGCCTACAAAACCGGAGTCTTTGCAAACTTTCTGCACTTCACCTCGTCTTGCACTGCGTCCAGGATAGTCCTGCCTCGCAACACACGACAATGTCCCGTGATGACGTCATCATGTGACTTCACTTTTTGTGACGTCATAGTGCCGTCGAGATGACGTCCCAAATGTTGGCGATCTGTGCCGTCATGATAACACCACCGTGTGATGATTTTTAGCGTCACTCGTGTGGACACCGCCGACGATCAAATTTCGCAGTTCGAAGAGACATCTAAGGCTTTCACCTTTGAAGCCTCGTAGCGACTCCCAGCGTGCCCTTAATTACATCGCTGCGACTTCGTTGCGAATGGTCATCCATAAAGCGACAGAGCTCCACAGTTATGGTGTCTGTTGCGGTTTGGGCGCTCGTACTTAACGCGAGCCCACGAGTGTGTGTTGCGTCTTTTTTCTTGCGCTCAGTAAGCTTTAACAGCGGAGCTGCTTATGCCAGCCGTCCGTCGTAATCCACGGACACAAATCAGATTTTTATATTTTTACCTCTGTTTCTTATCACCTTATTATATAGCATAAAAAATAAAGTACTAACAAAAAGAACTGAAAACCATATGCTGGGAATACACCATCACTTTTTTATGCGGCAAATTCAGTTGGTTTGTATTGCCCCATAGCAAATGAATGCAATTGTGGGACTAAACCCCCCTAAAACCAAAATTATTTCTATTAAAATTTCTGCAAACAAAGTTGCCATGATTCTCAATTGCGTGCCCGTTTCTGCAAATTTTTTTTCTTGGACCACCTTAGGGTGCTACAGGCGTCTCGAAATAGGTCGAATTGGCGTTTTTGCCAAGTTCAGGATTTTTTTTAGAGCCTATGCGCTACACACAGGCAAAACAAAATATTAGGATATAGTACGTCTTATGGAGGGTTTGATAGAAGTGATTGACGCCTTTTGTCAATAATCATCTTTTGTAGAAAAATTCTCGAAAATGCTACGATTGACTAAATTTTGCCTACGCGCTGAGGAGTAAAAAATATAAAGCTGCCATGAAGAACTGTTCCTTTAATGAAAGCAGGATGCTTGAAAAAACGCAAGAAAGCTAGTGTTGAAAGAATGCGCGAAACGGTCAATCTATAGGTAATTTTTTTTTCGTACCTCGTTTTCCACAATTTCGTGAATTTCAAATGGTGGTCACGTGCGCAAAAAAATTTTGAAAAATACTGTAGAACTAATGTCTATATGTGTGTAATTTTCTCAAATTTTTTATAGAGATTGGTTTTTGGCGAGCGCCACAGTTGGGACAGTTGGCGTGGAATGAACCTACTATGCACACACTGGGCCCTCAAAAAGTCCTTTTAAGGCGAGCCCTCACGCCTACGCGAGCCCCTGTAATGCTGTTGAAATGCGTTTTGGACAGAAAAACTGCATATTCCCATGCAATCTGCGAGTGATGATGCCTGAATGCAGACACACGAAGTGGAAAGCTTACTGTTGACCTTAATGGCAAGTAATACCACGGCACAATATACCTTGGAGGCACGCGGGTGTGTCTTTACGCAAGTAGTCTTATTTCGTCGCTACTCGCGGGCGTTAATAGCACCGCGGAATACGTCAGGATGCTTTACTTGAGAAGCTTGTGTTACCTGCGTTCCCACAGAACGCTGAAGACATATGTATTTTCTTTACATGACAGGTGTTGAAACCCCATAGGTCAGGCGTCGGCAACCTTTTGAGGCGGAGGGCAAAGTTGCATGAAGCCGACGCAGCGGGGGCCACAGAGCGAATGGGGGGGCATGGCAGGCAATGAGAAAAATAAATCGGTGAATTGACAGCAGTGATGTATAAAACTGGAACAAAAACCATGTTTACTTCTTTTAGCACGTATGCCGCAAGGTTGAAATTTATAAATATAGGTTGGATGCGAATTAAAAGAAAAGATAGAAAGCTCTTTTAATACGACTTTTGGTGCTAAACATTCTTAGCCAACTCGCAAATATCGACATCAAGGTTGTTCACTTGCTCACCGACAGACGCAGAAAGCCGCGGAGGTGTTCATCGGTTTCTTGGGATGCGTTCATTGGATAGTTGGAGGCTCGGGGGGGGGGGGGGGGGGGTATTCTGACGTCGTGACGGGGGCCGCATATTGATTCAACTGCGGGCCGCAGGTTGCCGACCCTGGCCATAGATAGTTTGAAAGAAGCGTTATAAAATGGTATTCTGTCGATTCAAGACAGTGCAGCTGTTCACGCCATCGGTGCCGACGATCTGCGATCTGCGCGAAAGCACCTTTACCACAAGATACATGCATTTCCCAAAGTATGGCAATGACATCAATAATGTGGACGAACGTATAACTTTCAGGAATACTTTAATGTTAACTTTCCGTAACCTGCGACAGTGGCTCAATGTTTGTTGTTGTTGTAGCTTTTTTTTTTTTTTAATGGAGCAAGATATTTGAAAAACAGAAAAAAAAAATCTCTGTGGCAGGCATGCACGCGTACAGCACCCTGAATGTACAGCGATGTACTATGCATAAAACATCCTGCTTCTTCGGACGTTCAGTAGTGCACCCGGCGAATGCCCACGAGGTATTGCTGATTTTCACAGCATACGGGGGGGGGGGGGGGTACTTATCTGCGCATGCCCATGCAATAGGCAAAACCTATCAATCCGGCACGCGTGGGGGTCTACGTGAAAGGTAACTGTGAAGGCATTTTATTTCTTCTTTGTATCTTTTAGAATGAATATTGACCAACTTGCTCAGCTTTGTTATGCGAAAGCGACTGTTCGCAACCACTGTTTTTGAAAAGCTTGTTAAAAAGTGCAGGCGCATTCGTAAGCTCAGGAAGACCACCGGACGGCCGTCTCTTAATACGTGAGAAATTTATCCGACAGAGCTACCACGCGCGCTGCAGTTGATGCTTTTCGATCGAGGCCTGGAACGTCTAATGTTTAATTATGTATGTTGATTTATTGTGACCTGAAAGTTTGTGCTACACAGTCGCTTGATAAAGCTTCACGTGGTAACCGCCGTATAGCTCCGATGCCAATTGACAATTTTTTTAAATTTAGAAAATAGAAAGGGAAAAATGCGCATTAGAAATGACGCAAAAAATCAAGCGGGAACCTCTGCTCCTTCAGCGCAAAGCGAAATCTATTCGCACGCATATATGCCACCAGGAATTCTCACGAAAAAGTGGAACATCGAACGTTGCTTTATCCGCAATTCTTTAGTATTTTCAGTTAAACTAAATTCTACTTATATAGCAAAAGCTTGGCGTCACTCGCGGTATACCAATACATCGCCTACTCAAGTTCTCTGCAATTTTTGTTTCCGCCGGTGCTCGCATGATGAGAAAATAAACCATATTCGCTGAACCCTTTCACTAGATTAGTGGCTAATGCCATTAGCACTTGAAAACACGGACACTGATTCCATTCGCGAATGTTACTTTTCATATTTCAATGCAGCCCGGAGCCCTGAAATCATAGAAACCTTGGCAGAAAACCAAAGGAATTACTGGATAATACCTCTTCCACGACCTGTATGGGGTTTAGTTTAATAGGAGGTATATGTACACATAACATCGGCATGGTCAGAGGGTAGTTTATGGGTTCAAACTTCCAAAATATTTTGTGCGTGTAATGTATACATACACGTTCACACGCGAGCGTGTATAAAGCAAGTGCATGAAGAACCGTGTACTTATACATACGTGCGCGTGAAAAGAATAGCAGGTTTTCAAAATAAAACCCGAGCCTCCTTTTTTTCGGCCTGCTCATAATCATGCGATGGTTGGAGCACGTAACAACTCAGAATTTAAACTTAAAAACGCACCCCAGATGCGTAAACCTTTAGTTGGGCGTCATCAAAGATTCTATCTCTGGTGCTCCTGTCGGTTCTACATTAACGTCGGCTATACGCGTTCTCATTAGAACAATCAAAAACGTTCCACGATATTCCAATTCATTCAGGCAAGGCAATTGTGCCGAGCCTGCAGAATCCGTTTCAACTGGTGAAACACGGAGATAACAAAAAAGATAAACAGGCACGCGAGTCATTATGCCATCACTGTGACGAAGCTAACAGGTACGGCCTATTGAGCTGGAATTACAGCATCACTAGTCCGCGTTCCTACCCTGTGTGTGTTTCATAGAGTACAAGCATATTCAGGGCCTCGCTCAATGCATTTTACCTTTCGCTCTATCAGCAAGGGCGAGTTGCGGCGCTCGTTCGTCCGCCAGTTGTTAGTGACTTCTTGAATGTCACCGATCGCATATCTGCCGTCGGCCAAAACCGTGACGTCTTCCGCCGTTCGACTGTGGCCGCCTGCCGGCTGCATCGTAGGGCTCCCGTCGATCTCGTCATGGCTGGGTTCCTGATCGCTCACGCCGTCGTAGAGTATACTAGGTCCAGCCGCAGCCGCGCTCTGGCTTTCTTCGTCAATCGGTATGGGCATCCAATGGACGCTAGCCGTCACAGCGGCCACCATCAGCATCAGCAGGGCCGCCACCAGCGTAAACGCGGCGTATCTCTTCCAAGCGTCACGCTGCGCAGCGTTCTCTTCAACGAGCGAGCTCCGGTCTCCGCCAGACGATTGACTGAATGGCAACGACGAGCCGCTCGAGCTACCGCCAAGGCTTACATCACCGAGCCAAGAATGGCGGGCCAAGTATTCTCGAATGTCCTCCAGAGTCCAGCGGCTCGCACGCTTCTTTACGCTTTCAAGAGACTTTCTTCCTTTCTTCTTACCGCCGGTCTTGAGGTAACTACCGCGGCCACTGATCGACGACGACTTCGCAGAGCTCGCCTCGAAGGACTCACTGCCGCGGCTCTTGGAGCTCGACGATAGACTGCGCTCAGCGCTGTCGTCCTCTTGCTCGTCAGTGACCTCGGTCATATATTCCGATTGAACCGACCCTTCCGACGGAGTTGGCGGTGGAGACGCGTTGCTGTTTTTTAGTGACTCCTCCTCGGCGGTCGTGGTGGACGACAACGCAGTGGACCACGCTTCATTCGACGTCTCCGTCAGCTCCACGCTCGCGGCTCCGTAGTCGGCCTTTCCTATAGCTGTAGGCTCTAGTTGGAAGCGCAGGGTTTTTGTAGGCTGCGCTCTCCCGGGATACGGCATTCCTGCGCTCGACTTGAGTATCCCCGGACGTACCGGCCGCTCTTGGAGCACTGGCGTCCACATGGGCTGCACGACTGGCATAACATTTTGGTCTTCTGGAAAGTACCACGCGTAAAACGGATACGGCTCCATGACGCAAGTACTATCTTCTTTTTCCTTCGCTTCAACACCTGAGTTGGCACTGGTTATGTATGCGGCCGTTGCGTGCGCCTCAAGACACACGCGCGGTGATGACGATGATTGCTTAATGTGGCCCTTGTGTAAAAAGAAATAAAAAAACCGCCAGGACTGCGCGGAACGGGCAGCACAGCCACAGCGAAAGCTGGGAGAGCGGCCTTTCTAGCCTTTTAGGGGCGAAGCTCCTAAGGGTGTGGGTCTGTCCCTCCTCTGTAGTTGTCGTAGTAGTAGTAGTAGTAGGTAGGTAGATAGATAGCCACGTATAGTGGAATGTACCCACTCCACGTGATAAAGATGACGATGACGCAGTATAGTGGAATGTACCCACTACACGTGATAACGATGAAGTATAAACGCGTTCCAGTATAGTGGAATGTACCCACTACACGTGATAAAGATGACGATGACGCAGTATAGTGGAATGTACCCACTACAGTGTACCCACTACACGTGATAACGATGACGATGACGCTGATGACCATGAAGTATAAGCGCGTTCCAGACCACACATTCTCTTTCTGCCATGGATGAAAACGATCGAGCTTCGCCCACTCATCATCATTCACTTCGTGGATATGGCGTGATTTTTTTTTAAACACTCTTGGGGCAACTACTACAAGCGCACTTGCATGGTACCCACTGCGCCACAAATCATAATTTGTGTGCACTGGGAAGCGTCTACTATGCCATTATTCGTCATTCTTCAGAAAAGCGCGGTACCCGCTACACTCTTGTAACGCATTATGTGCACTTTGTTGGTGCTGTGGCTGACGACGATGAAGAATTTTGCCTGAGGCTTTGGTAATGGGTTGGAGCATTGAACGACCCACTCCTTACGCAGTTCGATTTGTGTGACGCCTGGTTCTTACTTTACTGTTCTAAAAGGCTTTACAACACACGTTAACGCAATTCCTTACCCGACATGAAGCCTGCATAGGGTCAGTTTGCACCGCAGTTTCAACTCACCCCTCAAGTAAACAACATCAGAGTTCTAGGCCTCCACATTTCCAATAACGGCTCCAATTCCATAGCTATAGGTGCGATACGGAGGTCAGTGCAGAATATATTCGCCCTCATAAAGAGGATTTCCAATCGCCACAGGGGCATGCGTGAAGCAGACACGCGCCGCCTTGTCCAAGCATTCTGTCTCTGTAGAATCACTTATTCCCTCCCTTATCTGCACCTTTCATCTCGAGAGAGAGATCAGGTAGATCGCCTCATCCGCGCGGCATATAAAACTGCTATGCACCTTCCTAAGAGTACCGCTACGAGCAAACTTCTACAGTTGGGTGTGCATAACACGATTGATGAACTCGTCGAAGCACACCTCATTAGCCATTATACCCGCCTTTCCTAGTCTGAAACAGGAAGGCTGCTCCTTCAGCGCCTCAAAATTAACCTCATATGATGCA